>PIJE02001255.1:5000-64140 GCA_002895965.2 Coryphaenoides rupestris | reverse complement strand
AGTTATTAATATAATATTATCATTCAGTATATAAGCTGCCCGGGCCGGTTCTACCTGTCTGAGCCGATCTCTCCTCTGATTGGCCGGCTGTCCCCCAGGTAGAGCCGCCGATCTCTCCTCTGATTGGCCGGCTGTCCCCCGCGTAGAGCCGCCGATCTCTCCTCTGATTGGCCGGCTGTCCCCCGCGTAGAGCCGCCGATCTCTCCTCTGATTGGCTGCGCTGTCCTACCTGCCTGGACTGTGGTGGCGCCGATCTCTCCTCTGATTGGCTGGGCCGTTCTCCCGCGTCGAGCCGCCGATCTCTCCTCTGATTGGCCGGGCCCCCCCTCCACCCCTCCCCGCCCTCGCTCTCCGACCCGCCCACCGCTTAAAAGGCGCGTCGTCGGGCGTCGGGGGTCCAGTCCAGTCCAGTCCTCGGAGCGGTTATGGCGGCAACTCAACACCACCAGCACCACCCTCACCAGCACCACCCTCACCACCACGACTACCGACTGGGTTACGACCTGGAGTCGGGTCCGGGTTCTGGTCCGGGTCCGGGTCCGGGTTCTGGTCCCAGCTCGGAGTCCGGGTACCGGCCGGTGCTGGTCGGGACTCTGGCCGTCATGGGGATCCTGCAGGTCGCCTCCAGCGTCGCCATCCTGCTGCACCTGGAGGTAAATACTACCACTAATACTACTAATACTGCACTTTATATACATATATACATCCTCCAGGAGGTAAATACTACCACTAGTACTAATACTGCACTTTATATACATATATATACATATATACATCCTCCAGGAGGTAAATACTACCACGAATGCTACTAATACTGCACTTTATATACATGTGTATATATACATCCTCCAGGAGGTAAATACTGCTATAATACTACTAATACTGTACTTTATATACATATATATACATATATACATCCTGCTGCACCTCACTGGATACCCCCAGGAGGTAAATACTACTATAATACTCCTAATACTGTATTTTATATACATATATATATACACATACAGTATATACATCCTCCAGGAGGTAAATACTACTATAATAGTACTAATACTGTAGTTTATATACATATATACATCTTACAGGAGGTAAATACTACTGTAATACATGTAATACATGTACTACTGTTATACATATATATGTACATCCTGCTGCACCTCACTGGATACCTCCAGGAGGTAAATACTACTATAATACTACTAATACTGTATTTTATATACATATATATACATACAGTATATACATTCTCCAGGAGGTAAATACTACTATAATACTACTAATACTGTACTTTATATACGTCTTACAGGAGGTAAATACTACTGTAATACTACTAATACTGTACTTTATATTCATATATATACATGTATACATCCTGCTGCACCTCACTGGATACCTACAGGAGGTAAATAGTACTATAATACTACTAATACTGTACTTTATATACATATATACATCTTACAGGAGGTAAATACTACTGTAATACTACTAATACTGTACTTTATATTCATATATATACATGTATACATCCTGCTGCACCTCACTGGATACCTACAGGAGGTAAATAGTACTATAATACTACTAATACTGTACTTTATATACATATATACATCTTACAGGAGGTAAATACTACTGTAATACTACTAATACTGTACTTTATATTCATATATATACATGTATACATCCTGCTGCACCTCACTGGATACCTACAGGAGGTAAATAGTACTATAATACTACTAATACTGTACTTAAAAAGCTCCGGACCTGGGGCGACAGGGCCTTCTCAATTGCCGCACCTTCCCTCTGGAACACCCTCCCCATCCACATCCGACAATCACCCACCCTCCCCTCCTTCAAACAGGCCCTCAAGACCCACCTCTTCAAACTCGCATTCACCTGACAATCATCCTCCCCTCCATCTCACCGACTCTAGCGTAAATGTTTCGTCTCATACTTTTAGGTAATTTTATTGTGTGTGAAGCGACTTTGGGTACCTAGAAAAGCGCTATGTACATGAAATGTATTATTATTATTATTATTATTATAATAATATACTAGATGCATGTGTTGTAACTTTGGTTCGACAGTGTTTTCAGGAAACCAAACCTAGAACACGTTCATTAAAAGCACATCTAGTTTGGGTTCAGTACTGAGGTGTTACCCCTCAGAACCTGCTCACTACAGTAGCTGCCCCTCAGAACCTCCTCAGGACTCAGTAGTTGCCCCTCAGAACCTGCTCACTACAGTAGTTAACCCTCAGAACCTGCTCACTACTGAGTAGTTACCCTTCAGAACCTCCGCAGGACTCAGTAGTTACCCCTCAGAACCTGCTCACTACAGTAGTTACCCCTCAGAACCTGCTCACTACAGTAGTTACCCCTCAGAACCTGCTCACTACAGTAGTTACCCTCAGAACCTGCTCAGGACTGAGTAGTTACCCCTCAGAACCTGCTCACTACAGTAGTTACCCCTCAGAACCTGCTCACTGCAGTAGTTACCCCTCAGAACCTGCTCACTACAGTAGTTACCCCTCAGAACCTGCTCACTACAGTAGTTACCCCTCAGAACCTGCTCACTACAGTAGTTACCCTTCAGAACCTGCTCACTACTGAGTAGTTACCCCTCAGAACCTGCTCACTACAGTAGTTACCCCTCAGAACCTGCTCAGGACTAGTTATCCCTCAGAACCTGCTCAGGACTGAGTAGTTACCCCTCAGAACCTGCTCACTACAGTAGTTACCCTTCAGAACCTGCTCAGGACTGAGTAGTTACGCTATTTCAACAAGATTGTATCTTGCAGCTGTCTGCGAGGCTTGCACACAAGACAGAGGCTCTTGTGTAAAAATAGGAGCCCTCTGTATATATATAGAGACGAGATGTTTTCGTCCAAGTCTCGATGGCCCGGGATCTGCCCAGCGCAGACCGGATCCGACATGTTTACCAGGACACAAGATTTTGACAGGATATATGATAATACACGAGATCACGAGTTAAACCTCCATTGTAGCGTACATCAGAAACTTTATCCGCGATGCCCGTCCAACATTTCCGTTCCGTTCTGTTCTGTTCTCGTTTGGAAAAGGAAACATCCGATATTTTGAAAGATCGGACGCTTTTTCGTGAAATACTTTAGACTGCGTCCCGTTCCCCATCCCCCGGGGGAAAGGAAATCTACGCTCGGAGCATAGATTTTATTGACGCTGGAAAGTTGTTACCCGGCATGAAAGGGTTTCCTTTAGTGCCAGGTAGTTAACGTTCCATCTTTATAGTCTCGTTACGGTCCCGATGTGTCTTCCCTGTGATCTCGTAAAGTCAACATTTACATTCTTCCCGGGCCGCCTTGGTTACTTTATGGCAGTTTGAATAATAGCCCTGTTTTGACAAGCCAAGACACCCAGACCACATCTCCAGACTGCAGGCTGCAGAGTTCGCCTGCAAAGCATCTCTCTCTCTCTCTCTTTTCCTCTATATCTCCATCTCTCTGTATCTTAACTTATCTTATAAGTTAGTTAATGGGTTAGGGTCAGGGTTAGGTTAGTGTTAGGTTAGTTAATGGGTTAGTGTTAGGAGTAGGGGTAGGGTTAGGGTCAGGGCTAGGTTAGTTAAGCTCAGCACCCACATGTGTGTTGCTTCCAAAAGTCGTGTGTGTGTGTGTGTGTGTGTGTGTGTTGTGTGTGTGTGTGTGTGTGTGTGTGTGTGTGTGTGTGTGTGTGTGTGTGTGTGTGTGTGTGTGTGTGTGTGTGTGTGTGTGGTGTGTGTGTGTGTGTGTGTGTGTGTGTGTGTGTGTGTTACATGGAGCTTGCATGTAACCAATGCCGCTCACACAACCATGCAGTTTAAGAGCAGACGAGTTGAAGACGGTGAGTCAGCCTCAAAGTGGTCCGGCTGTGCAGGGATCGAGACCACCTTACAACCACACACACACACATAGACACACACACCGTCTCTCTCACGGTTTTCCGGGAAGTGACATTCCTTCGTATGCATACCTGTCACGAGGATATGCAGTGAAAGGCATGTTTCGAAATCACACAGTCATTATTGCTGCCGCCGCCGTGCTCCGGCGAGTGAAGTGTTGAGTGTTGCAACGTTGACCTTTGCCCCCCCCCCCCCCCACCCCCCACCCCACCCCACCCCACCGATGTGTTTGTCTCCAGGTGGACCTCAGGGCCTCCCAGCACCGGCCCATCGAGGTAAGGATCCCTCCGACCCAAAACTGCCTCACCTCTCTAACCCGGTCACGTTCGCTTTGTATTTTAACCGCGGACCGAATCTCTCCGATCCTGATCTGTCGCACTTTAACGTCACCCAGTAACGGCTGGCCAAAGGTGATCGTTATATCGATTCGGGTGTAGAACTAGCGTCTAGCATTCATGCTAACGTGTGCCCGCGGCAAAAGAGAGGTAGTCGTTCGTCTCTGAATATGGTCGCCGCTTCCTTGTGCCTCTGTCAAGCAAGAATGTGTCCCAGTTTGAATGACAAGGTGAAACTAATTAAAAGGTATGTCCCAAAACCGACCAAACCTCATTGTTAACCAATCCCATTTTTTTTTTTTGCTGGGTCATGCGGTTCCCTTTTGTTTCACGAAGAGAAAAGGTAGTAGCACTATTCAGACGGTTTTGTCTGGCCTAACCTAAGTCCCAGGTGGCCTCGGATGTCTGGGGACTTTGCCGAGGTCAGACCACAAGGGGGAAAACACCATTTTGTGTGGAGCAGGAACTTAAATAGCTTACAGTGTTGTGTCCGACGAGGTTTTCTTTTAGCGTAAGACTCGCTATCGCCATGGCTAGGCTCCCTGTGTATTTGAGAGCTGACGTATTGAACCACAAATATATCATGTCTGATTAACATACTCGTTAACCTGGCAAGTCAACCGTCAACCGTCGGTCTCTTTTAGGGTTTCTGTAATTAAGTGCTCTCAAGGCGCTGTCAGTTTTTTGGCAAGGGTTCTGCCTTGCAAAAGACAACAACTTTCCAGTAAAACAACAGAGCAGGAATAGTCTGTGCAGTTTCACTTCCTATCGTGCCTCATAGTTGCCTTTTGAAATTCTGTGTTTGCATTTGCCTCGGGTCCTGCCCCGAAGAGTCCTTGGACAAACCCCCCCCCCCCCCCCAGCCTGCGCGAGGCTTGGGGGGTTCCCATGTAGGTGTTGTGGTGACGGGTCTATCCGGCGCTTGTGTTGTGTTGCGATAGGACTCAAGACCACCACCACTGGCGCTGGCCGATGAAAGTCCAGAGAGTTTGGTCAGGGTTTTGTGTCCTTGCCAAACACACGACGGTCGGCTCTTTGGGTTTCTGCTGTTCTTGAACCTCTTTGATGCGAGGCAGGATGTCCTGACGGTAACCGCGGCGTCGGTGCAATACGAGGACGGGATCCAACGAGAGCTCAGCCCACAGTTTGTGGAGAGCATTGTGACCATTGTGGGACTTTTCAGGGAGATCCGATGTGTGGCGGTATCAAGTACACAATACACAGCTTGGTGTCATGGCCAACATAACTGAATATAAATACACTTTGTGACAAAGGGCGTTGCTGTTATTATGGTGATGTGTCACGGTAGCCTCAGTAGTTCTCAGGTCTCAAGTACTTGATGCTCATATCTCAGCGAGATATCTGAGGTATTACAGCAGGTAATACTACACTATTACAGGTACTAGTACAGTATTACTGCAGTTTACAAGCTTGTGTTTGCCCTCATTTTATCCCAAAAGGTTTCGCACACAATTGTATTTGGCGGCCGGAGACTACTGTTCTTTATTTTAAGGCGTCTATCAAAGCCATGAGTTCACAGTGAAAGCAGTGTTATCACAACATCTATAAATCCCGAACGGGGGACTGGGGAGTTTAATTTCTACAACCGAACAGAACATGTTTCATGTACTTCATGTACAGATCATTTACAGGGTTTTTCTTTGGAATATTGTTGGCTTGGGTTGAGAGTCGGCATTCCAGTATTTCCAGCATTCCCGGGGTTATTGTTTTAGACACAAAGTGACTCGATCAAACAAGTTATAACATTGTCACAAGGACAGTGTTACGGGAACAAAGAACTCCACATCTGCGGTTTGCGTTAGATATGAAAGTTTTTTGCAATAAAATAGCCTATTATATGAAGTGAATGCAGTTTCGGCACACTGAGGTACTTTCTACCCGAGTAGCCAACAATTGGGATCAGTGTCTTTGCTTATTACCCTTAAGTTGTTTTTTTAATGATCAGGTTTCCAGGAACCCTTCGCTAGATTTGGTGCCAGAAGCGCCAGAGATCTGGCAGACCTCAGGGAGTTACTGTTTACTTGGAGACCATGTTTTCCCCTCTGCCTTATATGCTCAGTCTTGTCTGGTGTGAACTTACAAATAAGGATGCATAAATCTAAGCATTAGCCCTGAAATAGAAAGTCTAAACACAGGGCTGGGCACCAAGAGCTGTGCAGGTCCTCTGGAAGGCTTTTGGGAAAGCTCCATCCCCAACTGTCAGCCGTCTGAGGTGACGCTAGCTGGGTAATGGCTCGTAGGGTCATAGGGTCGTAGGGTCATAGGCTAGAAGATGGAAGGGTCATACCATGGATACTTTCATGCAGCTCAAGTTAATATAAAAAACAATTATTGGATGGGATTATTGGACAGCAAGTTAAGCAGCGGGGAAATGTCAAATGTTAAAATAGCACTCAGGTTTTTCCTTTTCTAATCGGTGGTTCTGGTAAATTGAGGTGTCTGTGCAACATTTGAGTTTTAACGTTTAGAAAACTACATACAAAACCATGCAAAGTGACTTCCCTGGAAAGCTAAATCTCATCTCGATGGATCCGTCACAATTGAGTTGACAGTTATTTCCTGTTTTGCACAGGAAGTGCAGGCGGAGCCGGTGCTCGACGCGCTGAAGGACCCGAAGAAACCCAGAAAGGGAAAGAGCCTTCCGTTTGCTCATCTGCCCATTCTACAGCATCAAGAGCACACCAGGAGTAAGTCTAACCCTAACCCTAGCACACCAGGAGTAAGGCTAACCCTAGCACACCAGGAGTAAGGCTAACCCGAACCCTAGCACACCAGGAGTAACCCTAACCCTAGCACACCAGGAGTAAGGGTAACCCTAGCACACCAGGAGTAACCCTTACTCTAGCACACCTGGAGTAAGGCTAACCCTAGCACACCAGGAGTAACCCTAACCCGAACCCTAGCACACCAGGAGTAACCTTAACCCTAGCACACCAGGAGTAACTCTAACCCTAGCACACCAGAAGTAACCCTAACCCGAACCCTAGCACACCAGGAGTAACTCTAAACCTAACCCTAGCACACCAGGAGTGAGGCTAACCCTAACCCTAGCACACCAGGAGTAACCCTAACCCTAGCACACCAGGAGTAACTCTAACCCTAGCACACCAGAAGTAACCCTAACCCGAACCCTAGCACACCAGGAGTAACTCTAAACCTAACCCTAGCACACCAGGAGTGAGGCTAACCCTAACCCTAGCACACCTGGAGTAACTCTAACCCTAGCACACCAGGAGTAACTCTAACCCGAACCCTAGCGCACCAGGAGTAAGTCTAACCCTAGCACACCAGGAGTAAGTCTAACCCGAACCCTAGCACACCGGGAGTCAGTCTAACCCTAACCCGAACCCTAGCACACCAGGAGTAAGTCTAACCCGAACCGTAGCACACCAGGAGTAAGTCTAACCCGAACCGTAGCACACCAGGAGTAAGTCTAACCCGAACCGTAGCACACCATGAGTAAGTCTAACCCGAACCGTAGCACACCAGGAGTAAGTCTAACCCGAACCGTAGCACACCATGAGTAAGTCTAACCCTATCCCTAACCCTAGCACACCAGGAGTAAGTCTAACCCAGATGCCATGAGTTACTCTAACCCTATCCCTGATGCCAGGAGTAACTCTAACCCTAACCCTAGCACACCAGGAGTAAGTGTAACCCTAACCCTAGCACACCAGGAGTAAGTCTAACCCTAGCACACCAGCAGTAAGTCTAACCCGAACCCGAACCCTAGCACACCAGGGGTAAGTCTAACCCTAGCACACCAGGAGTAAGTCTAACCCTATCCCTAACTCACCAGGAGTAACTCTAACCCTAGCACACCAGGAGTAAGTCTAACCCTAACCCTAGCCCTAGCACACCAGGAGTAAGTCTAATCCGAACCCAAGCACACCAGGAGTAAGTCTAACCCTTGCACACCAGGATTAAGTCTAACCCTATACCTAACTCACTAGGAGTAAGTCTAACCCTAACCCGAGCACACCAGGAGTAAGTCTAACCCTAGCCCTAGCACACCAGGAGTAAGTCTAACCCGAACCCTAGCACACCAGGAGTAACTCTAACCCGAGCACACCAGGAGTAAGTCTAGCCCTAGCACACCAGGAGTAAGGCTAACCCTAACCCTAGCACACCAGGAGTAATTCTAACCCTCACCCTAGCACACCAGGAGTAATTCTAACCCTCACCCTAGCACACCAGGAGTAAGTCTAACCCTAGCACACCAGGAGTAAGTCTAACCCTATGCCTAGCACACCAGGAGTAACTCTAACCCTAGTACACCAGGAGTAAGTCTAACCCTGACCCGAACCCTAGCCCACCAGGAGTAACTCTAACCCTAGCACACCAGGAGTAACTCTAACCCTAGCACACCAGGAGTAACTCTAACCTGAACCCTAGCACACCAGGAGTAACTCTAACCCTAGCACCAGTAGTAAGTCTAACCCTAGCACCAGTCGTAAGTCTAACCCTATCCCCGATGGTTGAAGTGACCTGATGATTGACTGGTTTTCAGAGGGCGAGCCGAAGCCAGTCATGATCGACTGGGACCAGGCCCACGGCCACTGCCACCGGATGAAATACCGGAAGGGCCGCCTGGTGGTCATCGAGTCCGGCTTCTACTACGTCTACGCCAAGACGTGCATGCGCTACTCTGTGTACCCGCAGGAGGGCGACGAGGACAGCGGCGGCGGCGGCAGTCAGGCGAGGACGGCGGCGCCCGACGTCAGCAACGCGCAGCTCATGCAGTTCATCTACCACGAGAACGTGCAGCAGAACGGCAAGGCCGAGGGCCTGGTGAAGACGGGCAGCACGGTGCACTGGGAGCACACCACGTACAACATGTACTGCGCGCAGCAGGGCCGCGGCGTCCAGCTGGAGAAGGACGACGCGCTGTACGTCAATGTGTCCAACGCGTGGCTCCTGGACCTGGACGGAATGTGGACGTACTTCGGGGCAATAAAGCTGAGCAACTGAGGGGGACGTCTTGACTACGCCAACGAACCACTTTGTCAGTTAGTGCCGTCTTAGGATTACTGACTCGTTTTGTGGATTCGTTGAGAGAAAGCGAAAAGTATTTTTTTATGGCTAGTTTGCTGTTTTTTTTGTAATTCTTCACCCAAATTGCCTTCGGTGTCTCCACGTGGGACTCTGGACGTTTGGATGCTTGGACACTTGGACACAAAGTCGCACTGGAAGTTTTTAGGAAGACAATATTTGATGAGCATAGTTTTTGAATTAATTTGCTGTTTTTTTGTACTATTTAGAACACAGAGTAGATAAAAACGAATAGAGCACTTTTCTGTTTTTTTACGAAAATGTATTTGAGTATATATTTGATTTATTTCCATTTCTATTCCACGATCGTACGCTCGGCAGTAACGTTATCCGGGGTTCAGTTTTTATGAAGAATATATCGGTTATTTCTTCGACAATATCGTAGGTCGCTGACCTAGTATACCGGGGGAAGGACCAACACGATCACAGACGTATGATTGTAGCCAACCGAGCATTCAGAGGTTCTCAAAGTAGGTAGGTAGATCATTAGTTAGTTAGGTAGGTAGTTAGATCATAAGATAGGTAGGTAGTTAGATCAGTAGGTAGGTTAGGTGTGTAGGTAGGTAGTTTGATTGTTAGGTAGTTGGGTAGGTAGGTTAGATTGGGATGGGTTGGGAATGAGTTGCTGCCTCAAGCGAAGGAGTTCAAGTATCTCGGGGTCTTGTTCACGAGTGAGGGCAAAATGGAGTGGGAGCTGGACAGACGGATTGGTGCAGCGTCTGCAGTGATGCGGGCGCTGTACCGGTCCGTTGTGGTGAAGAGGGAGCTGAGCCGGAAGGCGAAGCTCTCGATTTACTGGTCCATCTACGTTCCAACCCTCACCTATGGTCACGAGCTTTGGGTAGTGACCGAAAGAATGAGATCGCGGATACAAGCGGCCGAAATGAGTTTCCTCCGCAGGGTGGCTGGGCTCAGTCTTAGAGATAGGATGAGGAGCTCGGTCTTAGAGATAGTGAGGAGCTCAGTCTTAGAGATAGGGTGAGGAGCTCAGTCTTAGAGATAGGGTGAGGAGCTCGGCCTTAGAGATAGTGCGAGGAGCTCGGCCTTAGAGATAGGGTGAGGAGCTCGGCCTTAGAGATAGGGTGAGGAGCTCGGCCTTGGAGATAGGGTGAGGAGCTCGGCCTTGGAGATAGGGTGAGGAGCTCGGCCTTGGAGATAGGGTGAGGAGCTCGGCCTTAGAGATAGGGTGAGGAGCTCGGCCTTAGAGATAGGGTGAGGAGCTCGGCCTTAGAGATAGGGTGAGGAGCTCGGCCTTAGAGATAGTGAGGAGCTCAGTCTTAGAGATAGGGTGAGGAGCTCAGTCTTAGAGATAGGGTGAGGAGCTCGGCCTTAGAGATAGGGTGAGGAGCTCGGCCTTAGAGATAGTGAGGAGCTCGGCCTTAGAGATAGGGTGAGGAGCTCGGCCTTAGAGATAGGGTGAGGAGCTCGGCCTTGGAGATAGGGTGAGGAGCTCGGCCTTGGAGATAGGGTGAGGAGCTCGGCCTTGGAGATAGGGTGAGGAGCTCGGCCTTGGAGATAGGGTGAGGAGCTCGGCCTTAGAGATAGGGTGAGGAGCTCGGCCTTAGAGATAGAGTGAGGAGCTCGGCCTTAGAGATAGAGTGAGGAGCTCGGTCTTAGAGATAGGGTGAGGAGCTCGGCCTTAGAGATAGGGTGAGGAGCTCAGACATCCGGAGGGAGCTCGGAGTAGAGCCGCTACTCCTCCGCGTCGATAGGAGTCAGCTGAGGTGGTTCGGGCATCTGATTAGGATGCCCCCCGGGTGCCTCCCTTTAGAGGTTTTCCGGGCACGTCCACCTGGGAGGAGACCCCGGGGCAGAACCCGCTGGAGGGATTATATATCTCGTCTGGCCTGGGAACGCCTCGGGACCCCCCAGGAGGAACTAGAGTGTGGCTGGGGAGAAGGAAGCCTGGGGGGCCCCTGCTTAGCCGGCTGCCACCGCAACCCGGCCCCAGATAAGCGGACGAGAATGGATGGATGGAGGTCAGATTGTTAGATAGTTAGGTAGGTAGGTATGTGTACAATCTAGTGTACAACTCCCCTGTGCCACAAATGGAAAGAGTAGAAATGTTGCCTTTGGTTCTGAGGGTGCAGATAGCTGGACTGTCTTCCACCCTCGAGGTCCAACGCCTCCTGACTCCTGAGAGCCGAGGGTCCTGTGATTCAGATAGCCGGACTGTCCGCCCCCCTCGAGGTCCAACGTCTCCTGACTTCTGAGAGCCGAGGGTCCTATGATTCAGATAGCTGGACTGTCTCGCCTTCACGACATGGACATGGACTCTCGTGTCGCCTTTTGGTCCTTCTTTAACTTAAACCTTTTTTCATTTGTCTCGTCGGTGAGGTAAATGGGGAATATGCACTATGAGTATTTATTTATGAGATATCGTAGACCGGGGGATAGATCATTATTAAAATGGCCTATCCGCGGTTAAAAGAAAAAGTACAAAAACGAAACTACAAAAAAAAAGTATATTTTACGTCTGCATTCATATTCAGCGCTTCGGTTTAATCGTAGACTTTTCGTAGCTTTTTTTGTGATGACTTCAACACCGGGGGGGGGGGCTCTATTTTAGATTCCATAACGGTCAAACGTTTTTAAGATTTGTCCAGTCGATGTATTTTTTATTTTTGTTTGTGTTTTAATAAAATCAATACTTTTCTAAAAAAAACAACAAATCTATTTGAATGAGTGACTGTTGATATTAATTAATATTAATGATGTTAATAATAATAATATAGCATGATATTGAGAGTATTGCACATGATATTGCTCAGTGTTCATTGTCATATTTCAACTGTCCCTCCTGCAGAGGGGGGAGGGTTATAGAGTTATAGAGTTTGATGCTACAGAGGGGGAGGAGTTATAGAGTTTGATGGCCACAGAGGGGGGAGGACCTGTGGCGTTCTGTGCTGCACCTCGGTAATCTCAGTCTGCTCTGGTGTGACTCCAGTGTGGCGTGCAGGGGATGGTGAGTAAACTACTAATACTGAGTAGTTTACTCATCATCCTCCTCCTAGACCTCCACCATAATACTGAGTAGTTTACTCATCATCCTCCTCTCAGAGACCTCCACCATAATACTGAGTAGTTTACTCATCATCCTCCTCCTAGACCTCCACCATAATACTGAGTAGTTTACTCAGCATCCTCCTCCTAGACCTCCACCATAATACTGAGTAGTTTACTCATCATCCTCCTCCTAGACCTCCACCATAATACTGAGTAGTTTACTCAGCATCCTCCTCTCCTAGACCTCCACCATAATACTGAGTAGTTTACTCATCATCCTCCTCCTAGACCTCCACCATAATACTGAGTAGTTTACTCATCATCCTCCTCTCAGAGACCTCCACCATAATACTGAGTAGTTTACTCATCATCCTCCTCCTAGACCTCCACCATAATACTGAGTAGTTTACTCAGCATCCTCCTCTCTGAGACCTCCACCATAATACTGAGTAGTTTACTCAGCATCCTCCTCTCAGAGACCTCCACCATAATACTGAGGAGTTTACTCAGCATCCTCCTCTCTGAGACCTCCACCATAATACTGAGTAGTTTACTCAGCATCCTCCTCTCAGAGACCTCCACCATAATACTGAGTAGTTTACCCAGCATCCTCCTCTCAGAGACCTCCACCATAATACTGAGTAGTTTACTCAGCATCCTCCTCTCAGAGACCTCCACCATAATACTGAGTAGTTTACTCAGCATCCTCCTCTCAGAGACCTCCACCATAATACTGAGTAGTTTACTCAGCATCCTCCTCTCCGAGACCTCCACCATAATACTGAGTAGTTTACTCAGCATCCTCCTCTCTGAGACCTCCACCATAATACTGAGTAGTTTACTCAGCATCCTCCTCTCCGAGACCTCCCCCAAAGACTCCAATTTCACTCCCAGGACAGAACCCGCTGTTGGTTGCTTCCTGAAATCCACCACCAACTCCTTCGTCTTGGAGATGTTGAGTTGCAGGTGATTCAGTCCACACCACTCCACGAAACCGTCCACCACACTCCTGTACTCGGACTCCTGCCCCTTTCTGATACAGCCCACAATGGCAGAGTCATCCGAAAGCTTATGCAGGTGGCAGGACTGTGAGCTGTATCTGAAGTCTGAGGTGTAGAGTGTGAACAGGAAGGGAGACAGGACTGTCCCCTGAGGTGGATGTGGAGGATGTAGACGGCTGTAATGATAACTGTGCTGAACTCCCGGGGAAGATAGAATGGATGGTAAGAGATTGTCAGATGCTTCAGGTTGGGCGAGCTGGAGTGAGAAAGAGTCTTAATATCCTTAGGGTTGCACCACATGTTGTTGGTCATGAAGCCAATCCCTCAACCCCTTGGATTTCCCTAACTTTTCCGTCCTGTCCGCTCAGAAATCAGGCGACAGTAAGGGGTGGAGCAGCGAGATGGATCTCCACGTGGCCGACAGTAAGGGGTGGAGCAGTGAGATGGATCTCCACGTGGCCGACAGTAAGGGGTGGAGCAGTGAGATGGATCTCCACGTGGCCGACAGTAAGGGGTGGAGCAGTGAGATGGATCTCCACGCGCCGTCAGTAAGGGGTGGAGCGGTACACATATCAAGGTGTGACCCTTCCCCTCCAGGCATCAATATGAGCCGACCACTGGTGCCTGATGGGATCTAGGACACACCTATCAGCCATATAGGGCCGCTTTCCCGGACAGGGATTAAGCCTTGTCATAGACTAAATCACATTTTAAAGTAGGATTTAGTGAGATGGCTTTCTCAGACATGGATTACTCTCAGACTTAGCCCTAGACCTGATTTCCTATCTGCCTTCAAGAAGGAATATTAGAGCTAATCCAGGTCTAAATGAAGGCTTAAATTCAACCTGGCCAGAGGCAGGTTTAACTTCATATTAAATGCTGTTTGCGTTCACCTTGGCAGCCAAAGAAAATTGATTATCTTGCCTATTTCAATGATGACCAAAGACCACCACTAAGACCAGAAGATTTGCTCCTAGACAGGAGCAAGCCACTGAATCAAGATGGGCAACACTTCAGCATCATTTTTCAATGAGCAGGTTAGTCCTATATAGTTTCAAGGAGCTCTCTCAACGTCGGTACTTGTAGGGTTAGGGTTAAGAGTTAGGCCTATGCTGTAGGTGTAGGGTTAGGGCTAGGGTTTGGGTTAGGGTTAGGGTTGGGGTTAGGGCTCATTATTTCAGTGTCAACGGTTTTCCTGCAGCCTACAGATCTGCCCTCACGCTATCTTGGTCCTTACAGGAGATCTTAATGGTTCAGGTTCAGACTATTGGGTTGTTAAGAGTTTCTTATTGATCAGAGTAGTTCCTTGTCGCTTTATAACAACTGTACTTCGGTGTTGACTCATTTAATCTTATCTTGGAGTCCCTTATCTCTGTACCTGCCTGACCCACAGCTCTCTCTCTCTCTCTCTCTCTCTCTCGCTATCTCGCTATCTCGCTTTCTCGCTCTTCATATCTTACCTTATGCTCTTCATTACACTTTCCCAGGCTCGGGAATTACCGTAATTATCGCATCTATAAAACGCTGCAGTTTTCCTTTGCAATCTGAGAGCCAATAGCATGCTGGCATCCACGGGCCTGACGCATGAAAAATAACAACTACACACACACACACACACACACACACACACACACACACACACACACACACACACACACACAGATATATACAATGCAGCCCTCAGCCCTCCCTGCAGGACACTGAGAACCCGGGCGGCTTTGGGATGGGCTCTGGGAGCTCGGTTACCGCCGGATTACCCGGCAGCCGGGAACCACAGAGGATGGATGTGTGTTGTGTGTGTGTTGTGTGTGTGTGTGCGTGTGTGTGTGTGTGTGTGTGTGTGTGTGTGTGTGTGTGTGTGTGTGTGTGTGTTGAAGCTCGATCACCTGAATATACTTTATATTAGAGAGAGAGAGAGAGAGAGAGAGAGAGAGAGAGAGAGAGAGGAATCAGTCAGCAGTGTGTTTGTGGCGGGGATGACACACACATACACAAACACACAAAACACATTTTGTGTGATCACACACACACACACACACGCACACACACACACACACACACACACTAAGGCAGGTGGTGAGAGTTGAGTTGAAGTGACATCCGTGGTGTTTAGACTAAACCTTTATACGAACGCTACGTCGTCAACGATCCATCACCCGCAGACGACGGCTGTCTTCTCTCTACGTGCATCTATGTCTCTCGTCCAACGAGTGAGTGAGCGAGTTGCCAAATCACCCAAACCACAGATGAAGTTTACGGTAACAAACACATTCCGGAAGACGAAGGCCTGAGGATCCAGTCAGTCGCCGTTGGCCACAAATGAATTGCGAAACCCTTAAGTTATCCCAACCTCAGCATCCTCAGGGACCACCTTAAAGTTCTAAAGTTCTATCTTATCTTATCTTGTCTTAATATTTCAGATCTATTGTTGTTTTCCTGAGTTTTTAGTCGACACCCAGAACACAGTAAAGTTATTTATGAGCCTCGGCTCCAGGATCCGGATGCCAGGTTTTGGTTCAGTAATCCGGTAAGAGTGTGTTGACGGGCCGTCCGAGGTGGGCCTGTTCCCGTCAACACACTTACGAAGACCACCACATGAAGAAGAGAGGTGGTCTCACACACACACACACACACACCTACACACACACCTACGCATCGTAAACAGCACCGTGGCGGTGGGGCCCGGTTGGAATGGACCCTCAGGGTTGAGAGGCCGGCCCCCCTCACCACACTCACACACACACACACATAAACAAATCCAGAGGAACTCGCCTTACAGAGGAACAGAGGAACCCGTCTTACAGAGGAACAGAGGAACCCGTCTTCCAGAGGAACCCGTCTTACAGAGGAACAGAGGAACCCGTCTTCCAGAGGAACAGAGGAACCCGTCTTCCAGAGGAACCCGTCTTACAGAGGAACCCGTCTTCCAGAGGAACAGAGGAACCCGTCTTCCAGAGGAACCCGTCTTCCAGAGGAACAGAGGAACCCGTCTTCCAGAGGAACCCGTCTTACAGACGAACAGAGGAACCTGTCTTCCAGAGGAACCCGTCTTACAGAGGAACAGAGGAACCCGTCTTCCAGAGGAACCCGTCTTACAGAGGAACAGAGGAACCCGTCTTCCAGAGGAACCCGTCTTACAGAGGAACAGAGGAACCCGTCTTCCAGAGGAACCCGTCTTATAGAGGAACCCGTCTTACAGAGGAACAGAGGAACCCGTCGAACAGAGGAACCCGTCTTCCAGAGGAACAGAGGAACCCGTCTTACAGACGAACAGAGGAACCTGTCTTCCAGAGGAACCCGTCTTACAGACGACCAGAGGAACCTGTCTTCCAGAGGAACCCATCTTACAGAGGAACAGAGGAACCCGTCTTCCAGAGGAACCCGTCTTACAGACGACCAGAGGAACCCATCTTCCAGAGGAACCCGTCTTACAGAGGAACAGAGGAACCCGTCGAACAGAGGAACCCGTCTTACAGAGGAACAGAGGAACCCGTCGAACAGAGGAACCCGTCTTACAGAGGAACAGAGGAACCCATCTTACAGAGGAACCCGTCTTACAGAGGAACAGAGGAACCCGTCGAACAGAGGAACCCGTCTTCCAGAGGAACAGAGGAACCCGTCTTACAGACGAACAGAGGAACCTGTCTTCCAGAGGAACCCGTCTTACAGACGACCAGAGGAACCTGTCTTCCAGAGGAACAGAGGAACCCGTCTTCCTGAGGAACCCGTCTTACAGACGACCAGAGGAACCCATCTTCCAGAGGAACCCGTCTTACAGAGGAACAGAGGAACCCGTCGAACAGAGGAACCCGTCTTACAGAGGAACAGAGGAACCCGTCGAACAGAGGAACAGAGAAACCCGTCTTACAGAGGAACCCGTCTTACAGAGGAACAGAGGAACCCGTCGAACAGAGGAACCCGTCTTCCAGAGGAACAGAGGAACCCGTCTTACAGACGAACAGAGGAACCTGTCTTCCAGAGGAACCCGTCTTACAGACGACCAGAGGAACCTGTCTTCCAGAGGAACAGAGGAACCCGTCTTACAGAGGAACAGAGGAACCCGTCTTCCAGAGGAACCCGTCTTACAGACGACCAGAGGAACCCATCTTCCAGAGGAACCCGTCTTACAGAGGAACAGAGGAACCCGTCGAACAGAGGAACCCGTCTTACAGAGGAACAGAGGAACCCGTCGAACAGAAGAACCCTGGACCCTGGAGCCGCTCACTCCTTTCTACTGTTAAAATATAACCAGCATCTTGTTGACTTGTTGCTGTGTGAAGGCACTGAATGTACAACATCCCTGACTCATTAGGAGGTGGCTTGGTGTGTGTGTGTGTGTGTGTGTGTGTGTGTGTGTGTGTGTGTGTGTGTGTGTGTGTGCGTGTGCGTGTGCGTGTGTGTGTGTGTGTGTGTGTGATGCATTCAGTCCAGCTGTTGTTGTGTGTCATGACGTTGTGTGTCTTGCAGTTCACACGCTCCAGTGAGGTTCCTGGTGAGACCACAGGCCTGGTCAGGACATGGTCAGGGTCTGGGTTCAGGCCCCCATTGCCACCGGCCCTCAGCCCCTCAGTTCCTCCGGGGTTTCCCCAGACCCAGTCCGAGTCCCAGTCCCCAGTCCCAGTCCCAGTCCCAGTCCCCAGTCCCCAGTCCCCAGTCCCAGTCAGTCCTGGGACCTCCACCGCCGTCATCCACTAACCTCCCATTAGAGGCCCATCAGTCCCAGTCTGGTCCCACGGGGGCCCCGCCTCATGACTGTTAAGGGGGCCGCCACTCGGCCCTCTAATTAAGCTGCCGGGCCCCGCCCACCGAGACCACATGGAGCACACCTGGCTGTGTGTGTGTGTGCAGATCTCTCTCTCTCTCTCTCTCTCTCTCACTCTCTCTCTCTCTCTGTCTCTCGCTCTCTCTCACTCTCTCTCTCTCTGTCTCTCTCACTCTCTCTCTCTCTCTCTCTGTCTCTCTCCCTCTCCCTCTATCTGTCTCTCTCTCTCTCCCCCTCTCCCTCTCTCTCTCTGTCTCTCTCTCCCTTCCTCCCTCCCTCTCTCTCACTCTCTCTCTCCCTCTCTAGCTCTCTCTCTCTCTCCCTCCCTCCCTCCCTCCCTCTCTCTCTCTCTCTTTCCCTCCCTCTCTCTCCCTCGCTCTCTCTCTCTCTTTCCCTCCCCCTCTCTCCCTCTCTTGCTCTCTCTCTATCACTCTCTCTCTCCCCCTCTCCCTCTCTCTGTCTCTCTCTCTCTCTCTCTCTCTCTCTCTCTCTTTTTAGTCTATTTGGTCGTCATGATTTTGGCAACCTCCCAACAGGATGATGTCACCGTGAAGGAACGTCCGGAGGACCCAACCACCCCCCTCCAGGTTCCTCCATCATTGCCCACGTGAGCCCCCAGTACAACTATGGAGTCCCCAGGATGGAACCCTTTCCAGGATGCCACCCAAGGACTCCAAGAAGGCCGGATACTCTCTTTAGCCACGCCCCACACCCTCCCGGTGCCTCACACCCTGGGCAACTCCGGAAAAGGAGAGAGTCCAGCAGGTGGTGAGCCCGCAGGGAGGCGGATTCCAGGCCGGGCCCCCGTGGATCCAGGCCCCGGCCACCAGACGCTCGCCGACGAGGTCCCCCCTCTCCTCCAAGGTCTTGGTCTTCCAGAAGGGGACCCCCGGTTTGTTTTTTGGGAAGCTCCCGCAACGAACTGCTACCTTATCGCGGTGGTGGATGGCGGTTTGGGGGGGTTTGGGTGCCCCGGTGATGCTGGGAGCTGTGGTCCCAGACTACGAGCAACTCAAAGACCCCCATTATGAGAGGATTAGTGGCTTGGGTGTGTGTGTGTGTGCGTTTGACTGTGTTTGTTTCTGCGTGTGTATACACCACCCGACCGCCGTGTGTGTGTGGGGGCGGAGGAAGCTCGCCGCCGTCTGATTGGCCGGCGGTGGCGCTGCGCTGACGGCCGCGAATGCACTCACTGCTCCACACACACACACACACATATTATAAAAAGAAACTCTGCTCACCTTTGAATCACTGACCACCTTACATCTGTTTGTAATTTTATGAATGAAAAATTAGAAATTCATTCTTTTTTCCTTTCAGATCCATCAGTTGCCCTCTTCTGTGAAGTCAGGATCATCAGCTGTCAACTAGATAGACGCCACAGAACTGTTGCTGCCCCCAGCGGCCTACTGGGTGCTTGAAGTGGGACCAGTAACAGTAACATTAGTTTTAGTAATACTTGTACTAATCATTGAAACGTTAGTAATAACGAGCCCCTGTACCGAGCAACCGCCCTCGGTGCTCACAGAGGCTGGAGCAGTTTAATGAGTGGATGGATGAGTCGTAATAACGTTATTATTACTCATACTGTAGAAGCAACTCATGTTAGAGCTAAAGTGTTTCAAGTATCTTTAATATCAATTGGAATCACAAAGGTAAAGTTGCTGAAGCCATCATCACCACAGTAGTACTTGATTAATGGTTGTAATGTCTGATATCATTACTTGGACAGACTATGTCGTAGGATAACCAGATGGATTTATTTCACTCGTCGTGTTTTGCCACCGGAGCAGCCTTGCGCCAAACTCTTGCAAGCACAGAATCCACAAAGTATCCAAAGAACACGATAAATACTGTTCTATAATGTCATTATATCCATAGGTCCAGTGCAAATCATTGTACTTGTACTGTAGATGCTGGCATATACTGTAGACCGATATAGGATTCAGAACTTATCGGAATTCCGGCACACACTCTTCCTAATCCTTTCAATTACTCATTTATTTTTCTGCCCACTTTAAGGCGGGCATCTTGTATTGTACCAGCAAAGCGCGACTGTGAGAAGTGTTGAAGGGCTGAACCAGAAGCACTTCAGGACCGGGACTGGCAGAACCTGAAATCCTATGTTTATTACAGCCGACAAAAAGTAACACTTCACAGTGTGGTGTCACGGTGGCACAGCAAAGGGAGTTCTTAAGAGAAGGCTTTCCACGGGATTTGAACCCAGGACTGCAGATAAGAACTCTCGCCGCTGCGCCACCGAGACACCACACTATGAAGCTTTCACTTCGTAACTCTCGTTCCTCACAGCGTCACTCGTGCTGTTGTCCTTTCTTTGCGTCGCTGTTGGTCACCGACGCCTCGTGCCGTTGTGTCGAGACAAACACTGCAGACCGATTGGCTGTGGTCGTGTTTATTTCCGGTGCGTCACGACGCTGCTGTCAGATCTATCCAGATCGAAAAAGATCGGCTGATAGGCCGATAGATCGAGATCGACAAAATATGTATCGCCAATAGATCATCCAATAATCGGAGGATTTCCGTCATGTATGTTGTTTGCCATTTCTAAATATTAACACACTTATTGTTGCAGGGTCCCCACTAATCAAATGGGACTTTGTGTGAATTATGCAAAAGATATGCAAATGAGGTCTCCATCAGCCATGCTCACTTGATTTTTCCAAGGTCCCCATTTAGCATAGCATGGTCAAGTCACGACTTCATCAATTCAGAGATTTGAAGTCGTGTAGAAGCTAACAAAGCTATGCTAACTAAGCTATGGCTAACAAAGCTATGGCTAACAAAGCTATGGCTAACAAAGCTATGGCTAGTGTACCTGATTTTCATGCCTCTAGAACCTTCAGAAAGGGTGGTCCCCACAAGTGATGAATAGAAAGTTGGTCCCCTGACCCCCCCCCCATCAACATGGAAACCAGTATGTGTGTGTGTGTGTGTGTGTGTGTGTGTGTGGTGTGTGTGTGTGTTATTACATTTTTGCATGTGGGCATACTTGGGTTTCCTCTGAACCTGGCAACCTTCTGTAGTAACCGTAGTAACCCAAGCTTCCTCTGTAGTAACCGTAGCAACCCAAGCTTCCTCTGCAGTAACCGTAGCAACCCAAGCTTCCTCTGCAGTAACCGCTAGCAACCCAAGAATCCTTAAACAAGCATCCTTTGTTAGTAACCGAGCAACCCAAGTTCTTCTGTTAGTAACGGTAAGCAAACCCAAGCTTCCTCTTGTATAACGGTGCAACCCAACCCAAGCATCCTCTGTAGTAACCGTAGTAAACCAAGCATCCTCTGTAGTAACCGTAGCAACCCAAGCATCCTCTGTAGTAACCGTAGCAACCCAAGCATCCTCTGTAGTAACCGTAGTAAACCAAGCATCCTCTGTAGTAACCGTAGCAACCCAAGCATCCTCTGTAGTAACCGTAGCAACCCAAGCATCCTCTGTAGTAACCGTAGCAACCCAAGCATCCTCTGTAGTAACCGTAGCAACCCAAGCATCCTCTGTAGTAACCGTAGCAACCCAAGCATCCTCTGTAGTAACCGTAGCAACCCAAGCATCCTCTGTAGTAACCGTAGCAACCCAAGCATCCTCTGTAGTAACCGTAGTAAACCAAGCATCCTCTGTAGTAACCGTAGCAACCCAAGCATCCTCTGTAGTAACCGTAGCAACCCAAGCATCCTCTGTAGTAACCGTAGCAACCCAAGCATCCTCTGTAGTAACCGTAGCAACCCAAGCATCCTCTGTAGTAACCGTAGCAACCCAAGCATCCTCTGCAGTAACCGTAGCAACCCAAGCATCCTCTGTAGTAACCGTAGCAACCCAAGCATCCTCTGTAGTAACCGTAGCAACCCAAGCATCCTCTGCAGTAACCGTAGCAACCCAAGCATCCTCTGTAGTAACCGTAGCAACCCAAGCTTCCTCTGCAGTAACCGTAGCAACCCAAGGCATCCTCTGTAGTTAACCGTAGCAACCCAAGCTTCCCTCTGGCAGTAACCGTAGGCACCAAGCATCCTCTGTAGTAACCGTAGCAACCCAAGCTTCCTCTGCAGTAACCGTAGCAACCCAAGCATTCCTCTGTAGTAACCGTAGCAACCAAGCATCCTCTGTAGTAAACCGTAGCAACCCAGCTTCCTCTGCAGTAACCGTAGCAACCCAAGCATCCTCTGTAGTAACCGTAGCAACCCAAGCATCCTCTGTGTAACCGTAGCAACCCAAGCTTCCTCTGTAGTAACCGTAGCAACCCAAGTTCCTCTGTAGTAACCGTAGCAACCCAAGCATCTTTTGTTGTAATATTAAAGACAAACAAAGGAAACGTTTCCCAGCCTCCACCCAAATGTGCTTTAAGATCCACAAACCAAATGACTAACATTCTCCAGCTGTGTGTGTGTGTGTAAATGGGTGGGGGTGGGGTGGGGGTGGAGAGGGGGATGGGGGTGTATCTGAAGTGGACTGAACCCTAGTCTCCCCTCGCCCCCTTCACTCCCATTAAACAGGGGGGTGGGGGGGGGTGGGGGTGGGGTGGGGTGGGGCATATGATCTCACTCGCTGTGTGGAGTCATTCTCAGGGAATCCCCTCTTCTCCACCATCAACCGTTAACCCCACCCAAATGTCTCAGAACTGTAAACAAACTGTAACCGAGACGCCTTGTAGGATGAAGTGTGGAGGTGTCCCTGAGCAAGACACCACCTAACCCTACCTGCTCCTCCTAGCTAATGTGTGGAGGTGTCCCTGAGCAAGACACCACCTAACCCTACCTGCTCCCCCCTAGCTAAGTGTGGAGGTGTCCCTGAGCAAGACACCACCTAACCCTACCTGCTCCTCCTAGCTAAGTGTGGAGGTGTCCCTGAGCAAGACACCACCTAACCCTACCTGCTCCTCCTAGCTAAGTGTGGAGGTGTCCCTGAGCAAGACACCACCTAACCCTAACCTGCTCTCTCCTAGCTAAGTGTGGAGGTGTCCCTGAGCAAGACACCACCTAACCCTACCTGCTCCTCCTAGCTAAGTGTGGAGGTGTCCCTGAGCAAGACACCACCTAACCCTACCTGCCTCCTCCTAGTTAAGTGTGGAGGTGTCCCCTGAAGCAAGACCACCAAAACCTACCCTACTCTCCTCCTAGCTACGAGTGTGGAGGTGTCCCCGAACAAGACACCACCTAACCTACCTGCTCCTCCTAGCTTAAGTGTGGAAGGTGTCCCCTGAACAAGACACCACTAACCCACCTGCTCCTCCTAGCTTAAGTGTGGAGGTGTCCCCTGAGGCAAGGACAACCACCTAACCCTAACCTCTCCTCCCTAGCTAAGTGTGGAGGTGTCCCTGAGCAAGCACACCACCTAACCCTACCTGCTCCTCCTAGCTTAAGTGTGGAGGTGTCCCTGAGCAAGAACACCACCTAACCCTACCTGCTCCTCCTAGCTAAGTGGTGGAGGTGTCCCTGAGCAAGACACCACCCTAACCCTACCTGCTCCCCTAGCTAAGTGTGGAAGGTGTCCCTGAGCAGACACCACCTAACCTACCTGCTCCTCCTAAGCTAAGTGTGGAGGTGTCCCTGAGCAAGACCACCTAACCCTACCTGCTCCCTCCTAGCTAAAGTGGGAGGCTGTCCCTGAGACAAGACACCCACCTAACCCTACCACTGCTCCTGCCTACGCTAAGTGTGGACGGTGTCCGCTGGGAGCAAAGACACCCACCTAAACCCTAGCACTGCCTTCCCTCCTAAGCTAAGCTGTGGAATGTTCCCTGAGGCAAGACAGCCCCAGCCTAACCCTACCTGGCCTCCCCTCCCTAGCTAAGCTGTGGAGGTGTCCGCTGAGCGAAGACACCACCGTAACCCTACCCTGCCTCCCTCCTAGGCTAAGGTGTGGACGGTGTCCCTGAGCAAGGGGACAACCACCGCGTAACCCTGTACCTGCTCCCCTCCTAGTTAAGTGTGGGAGGTTGTCCCTGAAGCAAGACACCAGCCTACGACGCCTACCTGCACTCCTCCTAGCTAAGTGTGCGAAGGTGTCCCTGAGGCAAAGACACCACCTAACCCTACCCTGCCTGCCTCCGCTAAAGCACCTAACCGTGTGGAGGTGTCGCCTGAGCAAGGACCACCACCTCAACCCTACCTGCTCCTCCTAGCTAAGTGTGGAGCAGACTGTAACCGCTGAGCCAAGGACACCACCTAAACGCCTACCTGCTCCTCCTAGCTAACGTGTGGAGGTGTCCCTGAGCAAGACACCACCTAACCCTACCTGCTCCTCCTAGCTAAGTGTGGAGGTGTCCCTGAGCAAGACACCACCTAACCCTACCTGCTCCTCCTAGCTAAGTGTGGAGGTGTCCCTGAGCAAGACACCACCTAACCCTACCTGCTCCTCCTAGCTAAGTGTGGAGATGTCCCTGAGCAAGACACCACCTAACCCTACCTGCTCCTCCTAGCTAAGTGTGGAGATGTCCCTGAGCAAGACACCACCTAACCCTGCTCCTGACATGTTGGTTGTTGGTTGGTTGTCGTGATATAAATGCAGTACATTTCCATGTTTGTGTGGTTAACCGGTGAGTTGGGAGGCAGCTGACTGATGGTAAACATGTTTCATGTATGTCATGTTCCCTGTAGACATGTGAGGTGGAGGAGGGTGGTGTGTCCAGTTTGGACTAATATAAGTCGTTTGTTCCTCATCTGGTCAACTTCTGTCACGGAACGTCTGCAGGCAACATGTAAGGCTCCCACACCCTTCACATCATACTTATATATATCTATGTCCTGGTAGTATGTTCTGGTATTTAGGTTAGTATGTAGGTATTTCTTTGTAGTGTGTCACTAGTATGTTGGTATGTTTGGGTAGTATATTGGTATGTTTGGGTAGTATGTTTGGGTAGTATGTTGGTATGTTTGGGTAGTATGTTAGTATGTTTGGGTAGTATGTTGGTATGTTTGGGTAGTATATTGGTATGTTTGGGTAGTATGTTAGTATGTTTGGGTAGTATGTTGGTATGTTTGGGTAGTATATTGGTATGTTTGGGTAGTATGTTGGTATGTTTGGGTAGTATGTTAGTATGTTTGGGTAGTATGTTAGTATGTTTGGGTAGTATGTTGGTATGTTTGGGTAGTATGTTTGGGTAGTATGTTGAGTATGTTTGGGTAGTATGTTAGTATGTTTGGGTAGTATGTTGGTATGTTTGGGTAGTATGTTGGTATGTTTGGGTAGTATGTTGGTATGTTTGGGTAGTATATTGGTATGTTTGGGTAGTATGTTTGGGTAGTATGTTGGTATGTTTGGGTAGTATATTGGTATGTTTGGGTAGTATGTTGGTATGTTTGGGTAGTATGTTAGTATGTTTGGGTAGTATGTTAGTATGTTTGGGTAGTATATTGGTATGTTTGGGTAGTATGTTAGTATGTTTGGGTAGTATATTGGTATGTTTGGGTAGTATGTTAGTATGTTTGGGTAGTATATTGGTATGTTTGGGTAGTATGTTAGTATGTTTGGGTAGTATATTGGTATGTTTGGGTAGTATGTTGGTATGTTTGGGTAGTATGTTAGTATGTTTGGGTAGTATATTGGTATGTTTGGGTAGTATGTTAGTATGTTTGGGTAGTATGTTAGTATGTTTGGGTAGTATATTAGTATGTTTGGGTAGTATGTTAGTATGTTTGGGTAGTATATTGGTATGTTTGGGTAGTATGTTAGTATGTTTGGGTAGTATATTGGTATGTTTGGGTAGTATGTTAGTATGTTTGGGTAGTATGTTGGTATGTTTGGGTAGTATGTTGGTATGTTTGGGTAGTATGTTAGTATGTTTGGGTAGTATATTGGTATGTTTGGGTAGTATGTTAGTATGTTTGGGTAGTATATTGGTATGTTTGGGTAGTATGTTAGTATGTTTGGGTAGTATATTGGTATGTTTGGGTAGTATATTGGTATGTTTGGGTAGTATGTTGGTATGTTTGGGTAGTATGTTAGTATGTTTGGGTAGTATGTTAGTATGTTTGGGTAGTATATTGGTATGTTTGGGTAGTATGTTAGTATGTTTGGGTAGTATATTGGTATGTTTGGGTAGTATGTTAGTATGTTTGGGTAGTATATTGGTATGTTTGGGTAGTATGTTAGTATGTTTGGGTAGTATGTTAGTATGTTTGGGTAGTATATTGGTATGTTTGGGTAGTATGTTAGTATGTTTGGGTAGTATATTGGTATGTTTGGGTAGTATGTTAGTATGTTTGGGTAGTATGTTAGTATGTTTGGGTAGTATATTGGTATGTTTGGGTAGTATGTTAGTATGTTTGGGTAGTATATTGGTATGTTTGGGTAGTATGTTAGTATGTTTGGGTAGTATATTGGTATGTTTGGGTAGTATGTTAGTATGTTTGGGTAGTATGTTAGTATGTTTGGGTAGTATATTGGTATGTTTGGGTAGTATGTTAGTATGTTTGGGTAGTATATTGGTATGTTTGGGTAGTATGTTAGTATGTTTGGGTAGTATGTTAGTATGTTTGGGTAGTATGTTAGTATGTTTGGGTAGTATATTGGTATGTTTGGGTAGTATATTGGTATGTTTGGGTAGTATGTTAGTATGTTTGGGTAGTATATTGGTATGTTTGGGTAGTATGTTAGTATGTTTGGGTAGTATGTTAGTATGTTTGGGTAGTATATTGGTATGTTTGGGTAGTATATTGGTATGTTTGGGTAGTATGTTAGTATGTTTGGGTAGTATATTGGTATGTTTGGGTAGTATGTTAGTATGTTTGGGTAGTATGTTAGTATGTTTGGGTAGTATATTGGTATGTTTGGGTAGTATGTTAGTATGTTTGGGTAGTATGTTAGTATGTTTGGGTAGTATGTTAGTATGTTTGGGTAGTATATTGGTATGTTTGGGTAGTATGTTAGTATGTTTGGGTAGTATGTTAGTATGTTTGGGTAGTATATTGGTATGTTTGGGTAGTATATTGGTATGTTTGGGTAGTATGTTAGTATGTTTGGGTAGTATATTGGTATGTTTGGGTAGTATGTTAGTATGTTTGGGTAGTATGTTAGTATGTTTGGGTAGTATATTGGTATGTTTGGGTAGTATATTGGTATGTTTGGGTAGTATATTGGTATGTTTGGGTAGTATGTTAGTATGTTTGGGTAGTATGTTAGTATGTTTGGGTAGTATATTGGTATGTTTGGGTAGTATGTTAGTATGTTTGGGTAGTATGTTAGTATGTTTGGGTAGTATATTGGTATGTTTGGGTAGTATATTGGTATGTTTGGGTAGTATGTTTGGGTAGTATGTTAGTATGTTTGGGTAGTATATTGGTATGTTTGGGTAGTATGTTAGTATGTTTGGGTAGTATGTTAGTATGTTTGGGTAGTATATTGGTATGTTTGGGTAGTATGTTAGTATGTTTGGGTAGTATGTTAGTATGTTTGGGTAGTATGTTAGTATGTTTGGGTAGTATATTGGTATGTTTGGGTAGTATGTTAGTATGTTTGGGTAGTATGTTAGTATGTTTGGGTAGTATATTGGTATGTTTGGGTAGTATGTTAGTATGTTTGGGTAGTATGTTAGTATGTTTGGGTAGTATGTTAGTATGTTTGGGTAGTATATTGGTATGTTTGGGTAGTATGTTAGTATGTTTGGGTAGTATGTTAGTATGTTTGGGTAGTATGTTTGGGTAGTATATTGGTATGTTTGGGTAGTATGTTAGTATGTTTGGGTAGTATGTTAGTATGTTTGGGTAGTATGTTAGTATGTTTGGGTAGTATATTGGTATGTTTGGGTAGTATATTGGTATGTTTGGGTAGTATATTGGTATGTTTGGGTAGTATGTTAGTATGTTTGGGTAGTATGTTAGTATGTTTGGGTAGTATATTGGTATGTTTGGGTAGTATATTGGTATGTTTGGGTAGTATGTTAGTATGTTTGGGTAGTATATTGGTATGTTTGGGTAGTATGTTAGTATGTTTGGGTAGTATGTTAGTATGTTTGGGTAGTATATTGGTATGTTTGGGTAGTATATTGGTATGTTTGGGTAGTATGTTAGTATGTTTGGGTAGTATGTTTGGGTAGTATGTTGGTATGTTTGGGTAGTATTGGTATGTTTGGGTAGTATGTTAGTATGTTTGGGTAGTATGTTGGTATGTTTGGGTAGTATGTTTGGGTAGTATGTTAGTATGTTTGGGTAGTATGTTAGTATGTTTGGGTAGTATGTTTGGGTAGTATGTTGGTATGTTTGGGTAGTATATTGGTATGTTTGGGTAGTATGTTAGTATGTTTGGGTAGTATGTTAGTATGTTTGGGTAGTATATTGGTATGTTTGGGTAGTATATTGGTATGTTTGGGTAGTATGTTAGTATGTTTGGGTAGTATGTTTGGGTAGTATGTTGGTATGTTTGGGTAGTATGTTTGGGTAGTATGTTGGTATGTTTGGGTAGTATATTAGTATGTTTGGGTAGTATATTGGTATGTTTGGGTAGTATGTTAGTATGTTTGGGTAGTATATTAGTATGTTTGGGTAGTATGTTGGTATGTTTGGGTAGTATATTGGTATGTTTGGGTAGTATATTAGTATGTTTGGGTAGTATATTAGTATGTTTGGGTAGTATATTGGTATGTTTGGGTAGTATATTAGTATGTTTGGGTAGTATGTTGGTATGTTTGGGTAGTATGTTAGTATGTTTGGGTAGTATGTTGGTATGTTTGGGTAGTATATTGGTATGTTTGGGTAGTATGTTAGTATGTTTGGGTAGTATGTTGGTATGTTTGGGTAGTATATTGGTATGTTTGGGTAGTATATTGGTATGTTTGGGTAGTATATTAGTATGTTTGGGTAGTATGTTGGTATGTTTGGGTAGTATATTGGTATGTTTGGGTAGTATATTGGTATGTTTGGGTAGTATGTTAGTATGTTTGGGTAGTATATTGGTATGTTTGGGTAGTATATTGGTATGTTTGGGTAGTATGTTAGTATGTTTGGGTAGTATATTGGTATGTTTGGGTAGTATATTAGTATGTTTGGGTAGTATGTTAGTATGTTTGGGTAGTATATTGGTATGTTTGGGTAGTATGTTAGTATGTTTGGGTAGTATGTTGGTATGTTTGGGTAGTATATTAGTATGTTTGGGTAGTATGTTGGTATGTTTGGGTAGTATATTGGTATGTTTGGGTAGTATATTAGTATGTTTGGGTAGTATATTGGTATGTTTGGGTAGTATATTGGTATGTTTGGGTAGTATATTAGTATGTTTGGGTAGTATATTGGTATGTTTGGGTAGTATGTTAGTATGTTTGGGTAGTATATTAGTATGTTTGGGTAGTATGTTAGTATGTTTGGGTAGTATGTTGGTATGTTTGGGTAGTATGTTAGTATGTTTGGGTAGTATATTGGTATGTTTGGGTAGTATGTTAGTATGTTTGGGTAGTATGTTAGTATGTTTGGGTAGTATATTAGTATGTTTGGGTAGTATGTTGGTATGTTTGGGTAGTATTTTTGGGTAGTATGTTAGTATGTTTGGGTAGTATATTAGTATGTTTGGGTAGTATGTTTGGGTAGTATATTGGTATGTTTGGGTAGTATATTGGTATGTTTGGGTAGTATGTTAGTATGTTTGGGTAGTATGTTAGTATGTTTGGGTAGTATGTTGGTATGTTTGGGTAGTATATTGGTATGTTTGGGTAGTATATTGGTATGTTTGGGTAGTATATTAGTATGTTTGGGTAGTATATTAGTATGTTTGGGTAGTATGTTTGGGTAGTATATTGGTATGTTTGGGTAGTATATTGGTATGTTTGGGTAGTATGTTAGTATGTTTGGGTAGTATGTTAGTATGTTTGGGTAGTATGTTAGTATGTTTGGGTAGTATATTGGTATGTTTGGGTAGTATGTTGGTATGTTTGGGTAGTATATTGGTATGTTTGGGTAGTATATTGGTATGTTTGGGTAGTATGTTGGTATGTTTGGGTAGTATGTTAGTATGTTTGGGTAGTATGTTAGTATGTTTGGGTAGTATATTGGTATGTTTGGGTAGTATGTTGGTATGTTTGGGTAGTATATTGGTATGTTTGGGTAGTATATTGGTATGTTTGGGTAGTATGTTTGGGTAGTATATTGGTATGTTTGGGTAGTATATTGGTATGTTTGGGTAGTATGTTAGTATGTTTGGGTAGTATGTTAGTATGTTTGGGTAGTATATAGGTAGTGTCTTGCTCAGGGACACCTCCACACTTAGCTAGGAGGAGCAGGTAGGGTTAGGTGGTGTCTTGCTCAGGGACACCTCCACACGTAGCTAGGGGGAGCCCAGGGATCAAACCAGCAACCTTCCGTTTGGCAGACAACCGCTCTTACCTCCAAACATCAACAATTAACTACCAGTTATCCAAGTTGGCTAGGGGTTGTTTTAGTTCTCTAGAGGCCACATTAGAATGCTATTAGAGGGTACGTTTTGCTCAAGGATAATGACCTTAGTATAACTTAATGCTGTAGCACAACCTGTGGCAAGTCATTGCAACATTCAATCGCTAGACTGGATATATACTGCAGATATCCACAATATCTGAGATATCCAGAAGAATATTCTAGAGTTCTACTAGATTAAACATGAAAACAGCACCGTTACACCATGAGTTATGTTTATAGCATATAACATAACACGTTTGGTTGAAGCATGATTGACAATATAAGAATGATTATTTATAGCTGTGGTGTTGCCTCAGCTGCCCACGCTATTTCCACAAGCTTCCTCATGACTCAGAGCGCCGCGTGTCCATCGGTGGTTTCCTCCAGCTGACCGTAGCCAATCAGAGTGCAGCTGTTCAGGTCTAAGAAGTGAGATCTGACTCACCATGTCGAGTGGAACAGACATTCAAATTCTTCATCTGATTGGTCGAGAAGCTGCGAGGCCAGATTACGTGTCCGGGAACTCCCGGATGCCATGGACCTAGCAGACAGGAAAAATACCAGGGGCACGCTTATGGACGTACGCCCCATTCGAATTGTCCAAAAAATACACCCCAAGTTCTTTCCTAACTACTTTACCTTAATCCCGTTGTGAGGTCAAGGAAAGATGGAAAGGAGAATTCATAAAGACTGAGGAAAAGGGTTTGTCTCGCGCCGGTATTTATCAGGAGGAACCCCCTCGCTACGGTCTTTACCAGGAGGGTCCTAGCTACGGTCTTAACCAGGAGGATCCTAGCTACGGTCTTAACCAGGAGGATCCTATCTACGGTCTTTACCAGGAGGGTCCTAGCTACGGTCTTAACCAGGAGGGTCCTAGCTACGGTCTTAACCAGGAGGGTCCTAGGTACGGTCTTAACCAGGAGGATCCTAGCTACGGTCTTAACCAGGAGGATCCTATCTACGTCTAAGTTCTGTGGTGTTTCATGAAGCCATTCAGGAGTTGGGCACCTTTTTGTGCTTGACCACACTCATCGCAAAAGACCCTTCTGGCCAGTGAAATGTGTTTTGTGCAAATATGTTCATAAATGTTTTAGATATCCTACCAACAAACTGGTATTGCATTTTACTGGAAGTGTCCAGTGGAACTTTCTATTTTCATAATCAGCTTTTTTATTTTTTGTTCATGTTACACATCAATGTCCTCTTGTACACTACAGCACACATGTGACATTTTCATTAAGTAAAAAAAAAGCAATCTTTGGAATGTGTCCTTTACCACGGCAACCAATTGAATTCATCAAAATGAAAAATTGTCCCCCTGGATCTCAAGAGGATATGGGTCTCTACTGGACGTGAGGCAGCTCTAGATATGGGCCTCTACTGGACGCGAGGCAGCTCTAGATATGGGTCTCTGCTGGACGCGAGGCAGCTCTAGATATGGGTCTCTGCTGGACGCGAGGCAGCTCTAGATATGGGCCTCTACTGGACGTGAGGCAGCTCTAGATATGGGCCTCTACTGGACGCGAGGCAGCTCTAGAAGGGCCTCTACTGGACGCGAGGCAGCTCTAGATATGGGTCTCTACTGGATGCGAGGCAGCTCTTGAAGGGCCTCTACTGTACGCGAGGCAGCTCTAGAAGGGCCTTTAGAGCAGGGCAGGGGGGCGGGGACTCTAGGGTCCAACGGTCTACAGCTCAGCTGGAAAGACGTTGGAACATCTCCTTCAGCGAGGCCTGCTTATTGGCCCGTGGTAGGGGAGGGGCAGAGCCAGAGTCTGGGCTGCTAGCCGTCTGTCTGTCAGCAGAAGCCCTCCACTCTGTTCCCACCTCCTTCTGCGAGGTGGAGCAGGAGGAGGAGGAAGAGAAGGAGGAGGAGGAGGAGGAGGAGGAAGAGCAGGAAGGAGAGGAACAGCAGGATGGAGAGGTCTTGCTGGGTCTCCTGGTCCCAGCATCCAGGGGGGGTCTGGCTTTGTGGCGGAGCTGGTAGGGGTTCCCAGATCCTCTGCTGCGGTCAGTGGTAGCTCGCACCTCCTCCTGGTCCAGCTCCTTCTGGAGGAGTAGAGCTACCAGATGGTCCTGCTCCTCCTGCTGGCGGCGGCTGAACAGCGCCTCCTCCTGCCGGCTCAGCTCCTCCACCAGGAGAACCTGAACCTCCTCCTCCTCCTCCTCCTCTTCCTCCACTCCAACTCCAGAACCTGCTGAGCCCTGGCAGGTGCTGGGGGGGGCGGGGCATCGCCGCTTGGAGCAGGAGTCTGGGCCTACCTCCGCATCGCGACTCCTCTTATAGGAGAGGCTCAGGACTGGGGAAGGTCTGGTCTGGGTCTCTGGGTGGAGCAGGTCTGGTGTGGTCTGGGTCTCTGGGTGGAGCCGGTCTGGTGTGGTCTGGGTCTCTGGGTGGAACCGGTCTGGCGTGGTCTGGGTCTCTGGGTGAAGCCGGTCTGGCGTGGTCTGGGTCTCTGGGTGGAGCCGGTCTGGTGTGGTCTTGGGGCGGGGCTTGAGAAGTCTGTTCTCCTAGATAGAGGAGATTGCGATTAATAAATTAAATGTTCGGGCAACAATAAAACATCTGTGGCCGCCGCAGGGCTGTCAAAAGATCAGCCAATCAGTTCCTTCGTCTCAAATGAACCCGCCCACCTGCCTGGCCACTTACATCCTGACAATGTGCGTGGACTCAGAGACAGACTAACCTTGTTGGAGTCTGGACTGGTTGGTTTGGGAGGAAGTGGACACAGGAACCTGAGATGATAGAACAATTTGTCAGACAGAGACAGGTTCCTAGGTTCCTACCCGTCTATCTGCTAGGTTCCTTCCTACCCATCTATAGGCTAGGTTCCTACCCATCTATAGGCTAGGTTCCTACCAGTCTATAGGCTAGGTTCCTACCAGTCTATCTGCTAGGGTCCTACTCGTCTATATGCTAGGTTCCTACCCGTCTATCTGCTAGGTTCCTACCAGTCTATCTGCTAGGGTCCTACCAGTCTATCTGCTAGGGTCCTACCAGTCTATCTGCTAGGTTCCTACCCGTCTATATGCTAGATTCCTACCCAGTCTATAGGCTAGGTTCCTACCTGTCTATATGCTAGATTCCTACCCGTCTATATGCTAGATTCCTACCCAGTCTATATGCTAGATTCCTACCCAGTCTATATGCTAGATTCCTACCCAGTCTATAGGCTAGGTTCCTACCCATCTATCTGCTAGGTTCCTACCCGTCTATCTGCTAGGTTCCTACCCGTCTATAGGCTAGGTTCCTACCCATCTATCTGCAAGGTTCCTACCCGTCTATCTGCTAGGTTCCTACCCGTCTATCTGCTAGGTTCCTACCATCTATCTGCTAGGTTCCTACCCGTCTATAGGCTAGGTTCCTACCCGTCTATCTGCTAGGTTCCTACCCGTCTATCTGCTAGGTTCCTACCCGTCTATAGGCTAGGTTCCTACCCTTCTATCTGCTAGGTTCCTACCCGTCTATAGGCTAGGTTCCTAACCTTCTATCTGCTAGGTTCCTACCCTTCTATCTGCTAGGTTCCTACCTGTCTATAGGCTAGGTTCCTACCCGTCTATAGGCTAGATTCCTACCCGTCTATCTGCTAGGTTCCTACCCGTCTATCTGCTAGGTTCCTACCCGTCTATCTGCTAGATTCCTACCCAGTCTATAGGCTAGGTTCCTACCCGTCTATCTGCTAGGTTCCTACCGGTCTATATGCTAGATTCCTACCCAGTCTATAGGCTAGGTTCCTACCCGTCTATCTGTTAGGTTCCTACCCGTCTATAGGCTAGGTTCCTACCCGTCTATCTGCTAGGTTCCTACCCGTCTATAGGCTAGGTTCCTACCTGTCTATCTGCTAGGTTCCTACCCGTCTATCTGCTAGATTCCTACCCGTCTATCTGCTAGGTTCCTACCCGTCTATCTGCTAGGTTCCTACCTGTCTATCTGCTAGGTTCCTACCCGTCTATAGGCTAGGTTCCTACCTGTCTATCTGCTAGGTTCCTACCCATCTATAGGCTAGGTTCCTACCTGTCTATCTGCTAGGTTCCTACCTGTCTATCTGCTAGGTTCCTACCCATCTATAGGCTAGGTTCCTACCTGTCTATCTGCTAGGTTCCTACCTGTCTATCTGTCCAGTGCTGGGGTTCTTCCTAGCGGGAGGAGAAGCAGACGAGTTCTGGACAAACAACAGAGCATCAATAAGTAGTTGTAAGGTAGGGAGGTAGGAGGTATGAGAGTAGGTAGGTAGGAAGGAGGGTAGGTAGGTAGGTAGTAGCTTAGCATACTGGCCTATTGGAAGCACGGGTATGATATAGCATGAAGCCAAAGTGAGTTATTTCGGTCTGTTGGTCGGGTTGCGTTAACAAACGGATAACAAGGTAAGACAGACAGACAGACAGGCAGGTAGACAAGACGGGGAGACAGACAGGTAGACAAGATGGGGAGACAGACAGGTAGACAGACAGACCAGCTCTTGGTTGAGAAGGTGCGCCAGCCTTTGGTCTGCCTCCAATTCCTCCTCCTGTCTCCTCCTCTCCTGGGCCAGACGCTGCTCCTCCTCCTGCAGGAGGTGCTGGATGAACTCTTCACTTGCTCTCCTCTCCTCCTCCTCCCCCGCACGCCTCTCCTCCTCCAGCTACACACAAGAGATGAAGGTTCCTACGAGGCACCCGATTGGTCACCCTGACCTCTAGAATGACCCTACACAATGATAGATGCCTCAGGTATGAAGCAGCCTGCCTCTGATCCTACTGATCCCAGCCTGCCTCTGATCCTACTGATCCCAGCCTGCCTCTAATCCTACTCAACACAGCGGTAGGTTCAGAACAACTTGGACCGTGGAAGCTGAAGTCTGTCCAAGTATGTCTGCCAATATCTTCACTTCCAGATTGAGTTCATATGTCAGCTTGGGAAATCCCAAAGAAGCATTAGCTCACATCTAAAGTATAACGCTACAACTGTAAAGTATAACGCTACAACTGTAAAGTATAACGCTACAACTGTAAAGTATAAAACAACTGTAAAGTATAACGCTACAACTGTAAAGTATAACGCTACAAGTGGAAAGTATAAAACAACTGTAAAGTATAACACTACAAGTAAAATATAAATGTAAATGTAAAGAAGTGCTGGTACCCTGAAGATGTGGTCTTCATACTCCTTCCTGAGTTCTCCTGGCAGGCAGACTCTGGGCTTGGACACCTCCGCTATGGTATGAGTTACAGCATGGTTACTATGGTTACTATGGTCTGAGTTACAGCATGGTTAGTATGGTATGAGTTACAGCATGGTTACTATGGTTACTATGGTCTGAGTTACAGCATGGTTACTATGGTATGAGTTACAGCATGGTTACTATGGTCTGAGTTACAGCATGGTTACTATGGTCTGAGTTACAGCATGGTTACTATGGTATGAGTTACAGCATGGTTACTATGGTCTGAGTTACAGCATGGTTACTATGGTATGAGTTACAGCATGGTTACTATGGTATGAGTTACAGCATGGTTACTATGGTTACTATGTTCTGAGTTACAGCATGGTTACTATGGTATGAGTTACAGCATGGTTACTATGGTCTGAGTTACAGCATGGTTACTATGGTATGAGTTACAGCATGGTTACTATGGTATGAGTTACAGCATGGTTACTATGGTATGAGTTACAGCATGGTTACTTATGGTATGAGTTACAGCATGGTTACTATGGTCTGAGTTACAGCATGGTTACTATGGTATGAGTTACAGCATGGTTACTATGGTTCTATGTTTCTGAGTTACAGCATGGTTTACTATGGTATGAGTTAACAGCATGGTTACTATGGTCTGAGTTACAGCATGGTTACATGGTATGAGTTACAGCATGGTTACTATGGTATGAGTTACAGCATGGTTACTATGGTATGAGTTAGCATGGTTACTATGGTCTGAGTTACAGCATGTTACTATGGTCTGAGTTACAGCATGGTTACTATGGTCCTGAGTTACAGCATGGTTACTATGGTCTGAGTTACAGCATGGTTACTATGGTCTGAGTTACAGCATGGTTACTATGGTATGAGTTACAGCATGGTTACTATGGTATGAGTTACAGCATGGTTACTATGGTATGAGTTACAGCATGGTTACTATGGTCTGAGTTACACGCATGGTTACTATGGTATGAGTTACAGCATGGTTACTATGGTATGAGTTACAGCATGGTTACTATGGTCTGAGTTACAGCATGGTTACTATGGTCCTGAGTTACCAGCATGGTTACTATGGTATGAGTTACAGCATGGTTACTATGGTATGAGTTACAGCATGGTTACTATGGTATGAGTTACAGCATGGTTACTATGGTCTGAGTTACAGCATGGTTACTATGGTATGAGTTACAGCATGGTTACTATGGTATGAGTTACAGCATGGTTTACTATGGTCTGAGTTTACAGCATGGTTACTATGGTATGAGTTACAGGCATGGTTTACTATGGTCTGAGTTACAGCATGGTTACTATGGTATGAGTTACAGCATGGTTACTATGGTCTGAGTTACAGCATGGTTACTATGGTCTGAGTTACAGCATGGTTACTATGGTAATGAGTTACAGCATGGTTACTATGGTCTGAGTTACAGCATGGTTACTAATGGTATGAGTTACAAGCATGGTTACTATGGTTACTTATGGTCTGGAGTACCATACCTTGCGCCTCCTCCTCCTCCACCACCTCCCCACTCAGGCGTCGCTTGACACTGCAGGGGGAAGGAAGTTCTGCACCTTCCTCCACAGCTCCTGGTTGACCAGGGTGTGGCGCGCGCTGTGCAGCCGGGCCAGGAGGAGAACCCTGGTCCTGCACAGCGGGCAGCACAGACTGGTCTGGGCCACGGACTGAAGGAAGCAGGGCTGAGAGGAGCACAAGGTTAGGACCTCCACACCACACACACCATAACACACACACACACACACACACACACACACACCACAACACACACACACACACACACACACACACACACCCACACACACACACACACACACACACACACCATAACACACACACACACACACACACACACCATAACACACACACACACACACACACACACAACACACACACACACACACACACACACACACACATGGTACTATGGTCTGAGTTACAGCATGGTTACTATGGTCTGAGTTACAGCATGGTTACTATGGTATGAGTTACAGCATGGTTACTATGGTATGAGTTACAGCATGGTTACTATGGTCTGAGTTACAGCATGGTTACTATGGTATGAGTTACAGCATGGTTACTATGGTCTGAGTTACAGCATGGTTACTATGGTATGAAGTTACCAGCATGGTTACTATGGTTGAGTCTTGAGTTACAGCATGGTTACTATGGTATGAGTTACAGCATGGTTACTATGGTCGAGTTACAAGCATGGTTACTATGGTATGAGTTCCAGCATGGTTACTATGGTTCTGAGTTACATATGGTTACTATGTGGTATGAGTTACCAGCATGGTTACTATGGTATGAGTTACAGCATGGTTACTATGGTATGAGTTACAGATGGTTACTATGGTCTGAGTTACCAGCATGGGTTACTATGGCTGAGTCTACAGCATGGTTACTATCGGTCTGAGTTACCCAGCGATGGTTACTATGGTATGAGTTATACAGCATGGTTACTATGGTCTGAGTTACAGCATGGTTACTATGGTATGAGTTACAGCATGGTTACTATGGTATGAGTTACAGCATGGTTACTATGGTATGAGTTACAGCATGGTTACTATGGTCTGAGTTACAGCATGGTTACTATGGTATGAGTTACAGCATGGTTACTATGGTATGAGTTACAGCATGGTTACTATGGTCTGAGTTACAGCATGGTTACTATGGTATGAGTTACAGCATGGTTACTATGGTCTGAGTTACAGCATGGTTACTATGGTATGAGTTACAGCATGGTTACTATGGTCTGAGTTACAGCATGGTTACTATGGTCTGAGTTACAGCATGGTTACTATGGTATGAGTTACAGCATGGTTACTATGGTCTGAGTTACAGCATGGTTACTATGGTATGAGTTACAGCATGGTTACTATGGTTACTATGGTCTGGAGTACCATACCTTGCGCCTCCTCCTCCTCCACCACCTCCCCACTCAGGCGTCGCTGACACTGCAGGGGGAAGGAGTTCTGCACCTTCCTCCACAGCTCCTGGTTGACCAGGGTGTGGCGGCGGCTGTGCAGCCGGGCCCAGGAGGAGAACCTGGTCCTGCACAGCGGGCAGCACAGACTGGTCTGGGCCACGGACTGAAGGAAGCAGGGCTGAGAGGAGCACAAGGTTAGGACCTCACACACACACACACCATAACACACACACACACACACACACACACACACACACACACACACACACACACACACACACACACACACACACACACACACACACACACACACACACACACCATAACAGACAGACAGACACCTTGCAGAAGGAGTGGTTACAGGGGAGGGTTACGGGCTCCAGGAACACCTCCAGACACACGGAGCACAGACAGTCCCCCCGGGAGAGAGTAGAGCCCGAGGCCCCGGGGACCATCATCTAGATTCTAGATCACTTGGTTAAGTCGAGCTGAGCTGAGCTGCTAGCCTGTTAGCCTAGCCTAGCTGCTGCTGCTTCGCGCGGGAGAGCGGCGCACACCACGCATGCGCACAAGCCTCCCCCCTCTCCGGTGTGACGCTGCAGCGCCCCTGGCGGCTGGGAGCGGAACTACACAATAACACAATACACACAATATCAGTTATTACCGTAGATTTCACGGAAAAATACATAATGTTAAGTAATAATGGACAAACTCCCTAACCTGGTTTTCACTGTACATTTGTAAATGTGTTATTTTATTTTTATTATTCTATTGTTTATTTTATTGGTGACGTCTGGCCTCACTGTGACCTCTAGCCTCACTGCTAGAGATGACCTGATATTGTCATCTTTTTACCAAACTTATTAGGTACTATATTGTTGTTCAGAGTTGTTTTAGTATTTATGTTCATACTGTTAAGAAGAAAACTTTGGACTACTTCCTGTCATGCGGCAGGACAGAGGAACGGGTAAAGGACCCAAACGCAGGCAGCGAAGGACCTCGATGATCTTTCATTCTTTAGCAAAAACGGGGCACAGAACTGAACAGACTGGATACCACAACGGCAACGAACCGACAGGGAGTGCAGGGCTTGTCAGATATAGATCTGTTAGACATAGATCCATGTTTGATATAGAGCTGTTAGACCTAGCTCTGTTATATATAGCATCTATATACCATTGCCAACTTGTTTTGTTTACCACATATCTTACCTGTATTTTTCGTTGAGGCTTATGCGCTGTACATGTATTGTATTGTTTTTGTTCTTATGTTGTAAGTATTTTTGCTGTTAGACCTAGCTCTATGTTCTATATACATATACCGTATTGGTCCGAATATAAGACGACCTTTTTTCCCCTCGAAATAGGTCCGAAAAAGTCGGGTCGTCTTATATTCGGGGTCTAGTATTCAGAGCGCAGCTTCTCTTCTTCGCCTCTCCCTTTAAGAGAGGGGTTGTGTGGGGCGCACGCTACGGGGGACTGAGGAAGAGGAGGAACATGCTCGTTCTGGATGCGTTCCGCGGACATCTGACTGAGCCCGTAACAAGTCAGGTGCGAGCAATGAACGGTGATCTTGTGATCATACCAGGGGGGATGACAAGCTACAGGTGTTGGACGTTGTTGTGAACAAGCCTTTCAAGGACAACCTGCGAAAGAAATACACAGAGTGGCTCCTGTCTGGCAACCACGCACTCACACCGACCGGGAGAACACAGAAGCCGTCAGTCCGTCTACTGCGTGAATGGTTAGGGTAACCCTAACCATGCATGGGATGCTGCTTCCTCACAGAGCATCATCTCCAATGCATTGGACGGCAGGAGGATGACGCGCTTTGGGAGGAGCCGGTGGAAGCGGAGCAGCTGGGGAGCGATGACAGCGAGAGCGAACACAGCGGGGCAGAGGACGTGTGTGAGGGATAGAGAGACATCGGAGGAGAAGTTTGGCCAATTTTAGTTAAGTTTAGTTAAATATGTGGCCTGTATTTTCTCTGTTATTTAAAAATGTTCCCAATGTTGCTTGATTATTGCTTGATATTAATTTTGAATCATACTGTACATATTTTGCCTTGAAAGTGCCGTGGCCTTTACCGGCATTATTATTATTGTCATTAATATAACAAGTGTTTAATTCACTGTGTTTTTAATATTGTTATTTTAAAATAAAATGAAGTTCTTTGTTCTGCAAATCTGGTCTGAAAATCTTTTTTTCTAAATGTTTGTGTTGAAAAACGGGGGGTCGTCTTATAATCAGGGTCGTCTTATATTCGGACCAATACGGTACTATACCAGGGTTTTCAACCGGGGGTCCGCGGCCCCCTGGTGGTCCGCGACGGCATTGCAGGGGGTCCGCGACACGAGCCTATGTTGTAACTAACCCTCACCATTGATTTTTTTATATTTTATAAATTCGCTTTGATATTTCAACACATTTCCAGATTACTCTTGAATATCGTGAAAAATATCTAAAATAACAAAAACATGTTTAAAATAATATAAAGGAGATTCACGCTGACAGAATGTAACCTTGCACCTGTCCAGTCTATGGTAGCCTGTGATTTGCTCATGTTAATGACACACAGTCCCTTGTTAACTTCTGGAGAAGTTGCCAGACACAATTTCCAGAGCTTGCTGCCAAAGCAATGAGGTGTCTTTTACTCTTCCTACCACTATCTACACTATCTACACTACCTACACTATCTACACTATCTACACTACACTATCTACACTATCTACACTATCTACACTACACTATCTACACTATCTACACTATCTACACTACACTATCTACACTATCTACACTACACTATCTACACTATCTACACTACACTATCTACACTATCTACACTATCTACACTATCTACACTACACTATCTACACTATCTACACTACACTATCTACACTATCTACACTACACTATCTACACTACACTATCTACACTATCTACACTATCTACACTATCTACACTACACTATCTACACTATCTACACTATCTACACTACACTATCTACACTACACTATCTACACTATCTACACTACACTATCTACACTATCTACACTACACTATCTACACTATCTACACTACACTATCTACACTATCTACACTATCTACACTATCTACACTACACTATCTACACTATCTACACTACCTACACTACCTACACTATCTAAACTTTACACTTCTACACTACACTATCTACATTACCTACACTATCTACACTACCTACACTATCTACCTATCTACACTACCGTACCTATCTACCACTAATCTACACTACACTATCTACACTACACTATCTACACTATCTACACTACACTATCTACACTACACTATCTACACTACCTACACTATCTACACTACCTACACTACCTACACTATCTACACTACCTACACTACCTACACTACTACACTACACTATCTACACTATCTACACTACCTACACTACCTACACTATCTACACTATCTACACTACCTACACTATCCTACACTATCTACACTATCTACACTATCTACACTACCTACACTATCTACACTATCTACCACTATCTACACTACCTACACTACCTTCTACACTACCTACACTACCTAACTATCTACACTACTACTATCTACACTATCTACACTACCTACACTACCTACACTATCTACACTACCTACACTATCTACACTACCTACACTATCTACACTACCTACACTACCTACACTATCTACACTATCTACACTACCTACACTACCTACACTATCTACACTATCTACACTATCTACACTACCTACACTATCTACACTACCTACACTATCTACACTACCTACACTATCTACACTACCTACACTATCTACACTACCTACACTATCTACACTATCTACACTACCTACACTACCTACACTATCTACACTATCTACACTATCTACACTACCTACACTACCTACACTATCTACACTATCTACACTATCTACACTACCTACACTATCTACACTACCTACACTATCTACACTATCTACACTACCTACACTATCTACACTATCTACACTATCTACACTATCTACACTACCTACACTATCTACACTACCTACACTATCTACACTATCTACACTACCTACACTATCTACACTATCTACACTATCTACACTACCTACACTACCTACACTATCTACACTACCTACACTATCTACACTACCTACACTATCTACACTATCTACACTACCTACACTACCTACACTATCTACACTACCTACACTATCTACACTATCTACACTATCTACACTATCTACACTACCTACACTATCTACACTACCTACACTATCTACACTACCTACACTACCTACACAACTACCTACACTATCTACACTATCTACACTACACTATCTACACTACCTACACTACCTACACTATCTACACTACCTACACTATCTACACTACCTACACTATCTACACTACTACACTATCTACACTATCTACACTACCTACACTACCTACACTACCTACACTACCTACACTATCTACACTACCTACACTATCTACACTATCTACACTACCTACACTACCTACACTATCTACACTATCTACACTACCTACACTATCTACACTATCTACACTATCTACACTATCTACACTTACCTACACTACCTACACTATCTACACTACTACACTACCTACACTATCTACACTATCTACCACTACCTCTACACTATCTACACTACCTTACACTTAACCTACACTATCTACACTATCTACACTTCTACACTACTACACTATCTACCACTACCTACACTATCTACACTATCTACACTACCTACACTATCTACACTACCTACACTATCTACACTATCTACACTACCTACACTATCTACACTATCTACACTACCTACACTATCTACACTACCTACACTATCTACACTACCTACACTACTACACTATCTACACTACCTACACTATCTACACTACTACACTATCTACACTATCTACACTACCTACACTATCTACACTACCTCCTACCTACACTATCTAACACTACCTACACTATCTACACTATCTACCACTACCTACACTATCTACACTATCTACACTACCTACACTATCTACACTATCTACACTACCTACACTATCTACACTACCTACACTATCTACACTATCTACACTACCTACACTACCTACACTATCTACACTATCTACACTATCTACACTTACCTACACTACCTACACTATCTACACTACTACACTACCTACACTATCTACACTATCTACACTACCTACACTATCTACACTACCTCACTACTACACTATCTACACTACCTACACTATCTACACTACCTACACTATCTACACTATCTACTACACTACCTACACTATCTACACATCTACACTATCCTACACTATCTACACTACCTACACTATCTACACTATCTACACTATCTACACTACCTACACTATCTACACTATCTACACTATCTACACTATCTACACTATCTACACTACCTACACTATCTACACTATCTACACTACCTACACTATCTACACTATACACTATCTACACTATCTACACTATCTACACTATCTACACTATCTACACTATCTACACTATGTACACTATCTACACTATCTACACTATCTACACTATCTACACTATCTACACTATCTACACTATCTACACTATCTACACTATCTACACTACACTATCTACACTATCTACACTACCTACACTATCTACACTACCTACACTACCTACACTATCTACACTACCTACACTATCTACACTATCTACACTACCTACACTACCTACACTACCTACACTACTACACTACCTACACTACCTACGACTATCTACACGTATCTACACTATCTACACTACCTACCACTACCTACACTACCTACAACTACACTACACTATCTTACACTACCTACACTCACCTACACTATCTACACCTACACTACACTATCTACACTATCTACACTACCTACACTATCTACCACTACATCTACACTACCTACACTATCTACACTACCTACACTATCTACACTATCTACACTACCTACACTACCTACACTATCTACACTATCTACACTACCTACACTATCTACACTATCTACACTACCTACACTATCTACACTATCTACACTATCTACACTACCTACACTATCTACACTACCTACACTATCTACACTATCTACACTACCTACACTATCTACACTATCTACACTACACTATCTACACTACCTACACTATCTACACTACCTACACTATCTACACTATCTACACTACACTATCTACACTACCTACACTATCTACACTACCTACACTATCTACACTACACTACCTACACTACCTACACTACAGGGCAAGGCTTGAACCAGAGAATGATACGAGACTGTCACTGTCGACCATTTCTCCACGAATAGACTGTAGGCTGAGTGGACTTCACCATCACACTGACAGATCTCCCCTCTCTCCACACACACACACACAACACACACACACACAGCTGTTAAGTACTACACCCCCCCAACACTAGCAGTAGAAGTACTACACCCCCCCAACACTAGCAGTAGAAGTACTACACCCCCCCAACACTAGCAGTAGAAGTACTACACCCCCCCAACACTAGCAGTAGAAGTACTACACCCCCCCAACACTAGCAGTAGAACTACTATACCCCCCCCAACACTAGCAGTAGAAGTACTATTACCCCCCCCACAAACACTAGCAGTAAGAAGTACTATACCCCCCCAACCACTAGCAGTATGGAAGTACTATACCCCCCCAAACACTAGCAGTAGGTGGTGATTTTTTCTGCTGGTGATCATGAGGTTAATACTTGAGTCCGGTCCTCCAATTGTTTGTGTGATATTGTATTGATCCATCATTGTGTGACATATTGTGCATTACTTTGTCATCTTCCCTCTTCAGTCGTAGCCCCAGTTTATGTTCATTGTTATTGATACGTTACTCCATCAGTTATATTTTGAAAGTTTTCTCAACATGTCAGCTACATGTCTGTACATTTAAGGTCATGAACGTTATATATTGATTGTACATGTGGTTCAGTCTGAGATGCAGTACAACTACAAACTGCAATTTCATTTTGTTTTCAATTCTTTACGACTGAAAAACAACCGTTTTTGTTGTTTGTTACACGGTGGGAATATGTTGATCTAGATTAGTTTGAGGCTTTTAAATATATAAATATAACCAACATGGAAAACCAAATGTTAAAGCTTCCTTCTATCCGCAGGCACGCACACACCACACACACACACACACAGGCAACGCACAGACGCACCACACACACACACACACAGGCACGCACGCACACACACACACACACACAGGCACGCACGCACGCACGCACCACACACACACACACACACGCAGGCACATCAGTGGGCCGCGGATTACTTTCTCGTCAGAATGGTGTCCCTGGGCTTATATGCTTTATAAGCATATAAGCGTATATTACAATAGTATATTATATATGATATAACAATACAATAAAGAGAAAATAAATAGAATCCTAGAATAGAATTTTATTTCCCAACATGCTAGAATGAAAACATGTTCTTCCATGATTGAATTTTGAATGCAAACTTATTACCACGTCAGATCACATTGCTTAATATGATTATCCATTAGTTTACAATAAAATAATTCGATTAAAATATTGCTGATTGGTAGAATAGCTAATACATTCCTAATATACTTTCATACACATTTGAAACAGTACATTTTAAAGTTCCACATTGATCAGAAAGAATCAAACCCCCTAATAAATAAAGAAGTCATGGTGAAGATTTACATCCCAATGTTTCTACTTTCTAAAAGTAGTTTCCTTTCAACAGTATCTAGTACATTTCACGATATCTCAGAATCAGCTGATGGGTTATTGTAGCCTGTGGTCAAACAGAGGTGCATCAGGAAGATCAGCCTTCCAACAAGCACACCAAAAAAAGACCAAAGAAATCAAGGGACAAAGTGAAACAGTCCCTTTTTATAGAATAGATCGATATTTGAGTCACTGTGTGACAATTAAATCCACCTTTCTTTTGACCAGGTGCTTGCTATGACCTGGAAGCTTTTTAAAACTAGACTGGGGGTCATAGCGAGGAATCACGTGGCTGCCTCAGAGTTTACAACGTTGCCGATGGAAAACCAGAAGTGTGACTGAAGGCAACACCGCAGCTTGGTAGCCTCATACCAAGTAGATGCTGCTGCTGAGACAGTTAGCGGTCCTGACATCATAGTATGGATCCTTGCATATAGCAGCAAACTTGATATAGCAGCGGTATAGCGATCAAGGCACTTAGTGCATATTTAGAGTTAAAATTAAGGCAAAAACATTAAAAAACAAAGGATTATGTGATTTGGCCCCAGTCTTGTGATTGACACATTTAAATATACAAACACTCGTACCTTAAATCAAACACACCTTGCTTCGTGCTGGTGGACTTGTTGACTTGGCTTCCTGGTCAGTCAGTTTGTCTCTGTTTGAGTCCTGGTTCCTCTCGAAGACAACCCTTCAGACATGAACAGTTTCTGCGTTCTGACTTAGCCACCTACTAACCAACCACCGACTAACTAACCAGCAGCCATAACCAGGAGGTGAGCCGAGGTCAGTCTCTACAGATGGGCCGGTAGCTCCAAGCCCGACCCGTTCATCTTGACTCCCCCACAGGGCAGTTAGTCCAAGTCTGCCCTTGAGCTAGGACCCGAACGCAGGCCAGGAAGTGATTTGTGGGGCTGATAACACCACCTTATTGCAACCACCTATTAATCAACTGATCATATAATCAATATGAGTTTTTCATTGATCCAGAAAATAACTTGCTTGTTCCATGTTTTTTGCGCATGTGTGCAAAACTGAAATCTGATTAGACTAACAAACCCTGAGCCTAACCCTAAGGGGTCAGAGGTCGTGGGAAGGGTTGTGTTGGGAGGGGTCAGAAGTTATGATCAGGGGGGAGGGGTCAGACGTTGTGATCATGGGGGAGGGGTCAGGGCTTGTGGTCAGGGTTATGTTGGGATAGGTCTGAGGTCGTGATCATGGGGGAGGGGTCAGAGGTCATTGTCAGGGTTGTGTTGGGAGCGGTGTTGGGGTGGGGGAGGCGGGGGGGTACTCCTGGGGGCGTGTCTTGGGCTGAAGCAGGCAGACATAGCCAGGGCCACCCTGCTGAGTCCCAGGTTGAGACAGTGCACCTCAGAGGTGACCGGGACCTCGGAGAAGAGGCCGCGGTGGCGGGAGAGTGTCGCCTCGCTGGCCTCCATGTCGCACAGGATGTTGAGGACCTCCTGCCGCTCTGCCTGCCGCGTCATCCCCCTGATGTTCAAGATGGCCGACACATGCTTCTTCCTGAGGCCGTTAGGAGAGGTTAGGAGAGGTTAGGAGAGGTAGGGAAAGGTAAGGAGAGGTTAGGAGAGGTTATAAGAGGTTAGGAGAGGTTAGGAGAGGATAGGAGGGGTTAGGAGAGGTTAGGAGAGGTTCTAAGAGGTTATGAGAGGTTAGGAGAGGATAGGAGAGGTTAGGAGAGGTTAGGAGAGGTTAAGATAAGGAGATTAGAAAATGAGATAGGATGTAAGGAGATGGGAGGTAAGGAGATCAGAAAGGGAGAGAGGAGGTAAGGAGATCAGAAAGGGAGAGAGGAGGTAAGGAGATAGTCAGAGGTCGGTAGTACCTGACATCGGGGAACTCTCGCACCAGAACTCCGACCTCCATCTGGATGGACGGGATGTCCTCCAACCTTATGACCTCAGCGATGTGAGACAGCACCGTGTCTAACCACAATGCTGGGGACTCCTGGACACACAGACAGGTGGGAGGAGAGACAGGTAGAAAGAGACAGGTAGGGAGGGAGAGAGAGAGAGAGGTAGAGAGAGATAGGTAGAGAGAGAGAGGTAGGGAGAGACGAGCAGGAGAGATTGGACATTATATCCAATATTAACAATATAAACATGCAAGTATCTGACATTGGATCAAAGGAAGCAGGAAGCAGGAAGCAGGCTCACCAGGTCTTTGAAGAGGGCTCGGAGGTGCTCGCCTTCCTCCGTCAGGCGGCCGGCCATCTTCTTCCTCATCTTGGAGGAGGTGCAGATGATCCGGCCCTTCATCAGCACCCTGAGGTACTCCTGAAGCACCCTGCTGTGGAGCTGAGCCACCAGCACCTACACACACAGGTACACACACAGGTACACACACACACACACACACACACACACACACACACACACACACACACACACACACACACACACACACACACACACAGACAGGTACACACAGGTACACACAGACACATAATGCGCAATATTACCTCACTTTCCTCAGTATTACTTCCTCAGTATTATGTGCAATATTAACATTACTGTCCAACATCACGTGCAATCCTCTATCATGTGCTATATTATTATTATTATTGTCATGCTGTCTATAAATACTATCTATAACACTACCTCTCATCTCCTCTCATCATGTGTAATATTCTTAATGTCATGTCCAATAATATTATACTTCATTTATGCCAAATTGTTTTCGCTATGCAACCTGGCACAAGAACCTCCTTTGGGATTAATAAAGTTCTATTCTTCTATTCTACACACACAGGTACACACACACACACACCCTGTGTGTGTGTGTGTGTGTGTGTGTGTGTGTGTGTGTGTGTGTGTGTGTGTGTGTGTGTGTTAGGGCTTGCACAGAAAAGTCGACTCATCGCGCCGTTGACCACATGATTTCACACTTTAAGAATATATATATATATTTATATTGTGGCAGACGGCCACTGAGGGGCCGACTAAAGAGTGTGGACGACAGTCTGGGGAGCCGCAATTCCCCATTCGGCCCCCAGAGGGAGCCGAGGAGGCAGGAATATGGAGAGAGGCAATCAGCCTTAGTAAAATGGGCTGCGCCTCGTTGAAGGAACTAGGCGGCAGCCAATCAATGGCCGGCCTGCAGACAATAAATAGGAGAGGACCTGGGTGGTGGAGAGTTAGAGAGAGTTGGAAGTGGAGGAGGACGTGTTGGAAGTGGAAGTGGAAGTGGAAGTGGAAGTGGAAGTGGAAGTGGAAGTGGAAGTGGAAGTGGAAGTGGAAGTGGAAGTGGAAGTGGACGAGGACGTGTTGGAAGTGGAAGAGGACGTGTTGGAAGTGGAAGAGGAAGTGGAGGAGGAATTGAGAGAAAGACAGTTCTATAGAGATAAAAGAAGTGGCTGTGTGCCTTGACCCTTTTGCTCGTCTGAGAACCTGTCTTGTGTACCCTTGCTTGCCTGACTACCCTCCCGCCTGTCTTGCCCTGGACCGTATGAGACTTCTTCCTGGTGTGATAACCCCTGATGATGGACTACGACTACTCGCTTGGATTACAGACTCGGTACAGATAGTGATTATATTTCCCTTCCCCTGTGTGGTAAATAAAGACTCTTATTGCATTGAAGACTGGTGTGGGACAATTTAATTATTAACTTCAGTCGTGGGCACACTCCAGTATACACAGGAGTGTGCCACAATATATATATATTCATTCATATATATACTTCACAAAAGATGAAGCCAATAGCAGTTAACTGCAAATCAGTCCTTAAGTACAACAAAAGTACAAAAGTCATGCACGGCCAAACGAATGTATTCTAAGTTGGGTTTTTTTCTCTGCATGTAATTGACACCCAATTTGAAATATGCAATATATGCAATATATATTTTCCTTACATAATATAATAGGCATGTTGAATCTGCACTAAACTAAGTGATTAATGTAGACATCTTGTCAATACAAGTTGCTATTTTTTTGGACAGCCCATTCTGTTTTTTGCATGTATGTGATGACGTCATCAACGACGCGTTGACTTTATTGATAGAAAAGTCTTAAAGACTTGGAAAACATCTGAAGTCGTGCAACCCCGTGTGTGTGTGTGTGTGTGTGTACCTGGTATGGAGGACTCTCCAGCCGTCTGTACTTCTTGAAGTTCTCTTTGATCAGAGACTCGATCTGCTTGTAAGGCTCAGGATTGGTCAACCATTTCTTCTTCACCAGCCTATCAAAGCACGGCTGAGACAGAACCAACCAACACCAATGAGAGAGTGAGTGTAGCATAGTATATACTATATAGTATATTCTATACATTGTGATGAGAGGTAGATACATTCCCTCCCACTGGAGGCAACAAGGACTACAAACTAAAATGGTGTCCATTAAAAAACGACCAAACCTATAGTCTGAATCAGCTGACTGCCCAAGAAGAGTGATTTACTTATGTTACCAGTAGGCCTACTTATGTTACCAGTAGTTATGTTACAAGTTAGTTGACCTGTTACCAGAAGACCCAATAGATGGAACTTAAGTTGGAAAACAAAGACTAATGTCCATTTCCTGCATCCACGCCTCCAAAGCTCCAAGATATAAGCTCCCGACCTCTCAAGACATCACAATGTATATATATACAGTATATATATATACACATAGATATATCTATACATATCTATATATAGATATCTATACACATATCTAGTACAGTATATAGTATAGTATATATGGTATAGTATATATAGTATATTATATATGGTATAGTATATATGGTACAGTATATATGGTACAGTGTATATAGTATAGTATATATAGCACAGTATATATGGTATAGTATATATACTATAGTATATATGGTATAGTGTATATAGTACAGTGTATATAGTACAGTATGTATAGTATATATAGTACAGTATATATAGTATAGTTACTGTACTATATATACTGTACTATATATACTGTACTATATATACCCTATATAGTACAGTATATAAAGTACAGTATATATAGTACTATGGTCTACCCTGATGGTGTGTAGGAGGCGGTCCACGAGGATGTGGACCCCCAGGGAAACCATACGCTCCAGGGAGCTGTTGCCACGACGACACGAATCCTCACTGATGGAGTCGACATCCATGCAGCGCTGGATAAAACCGCTGTTCACACACACACACACACGCACACACACACGCACGCACGCACACGCACGCACGCACACACACGCACACACGCACGCGCACGCACACGCACGCACGCGCACACACGCACACACGCACGCACACGCACGCACGCACGCACGCACGCACACGCGCACGCACACGCACACACACACACACGTAGTTTTACCAAGAGCCAAACTCAGGGTCTGGAGACTGAAGTCAAAGCAGAAGTCCCTTAAAGCTGCATTCTGTCTGCAGTCTGTCTAGTGACCAGCACCAGGGGGCCACACCGTATATATATATATATATATATATATATATATATATATATATACTGTATATATAGATAGTATATATAGCTATATGTTGATGTATTTACCTGAAGGGGGGGCAGCAGTTGACCATAGCGATGGTTTTGGAGACGTATCCTTCATGGTTCTCTCCTAACATCCCAGTAGCCATGCTGTCATGGAACAACTCCACCTTCCTCTGGAAACTACAGGATAGATAGTTATGGTATATATGGTATACATGTATATATAGTGTACCTATAAATATACATGTAATGCAGTATAATATATATATATAATGTACCTGTAGAGGAAGTAAATATACTGCACATGTAATGCAGTATAATATATATATATAGTGTACCTGTAGAGGAAGTAAATATACATGTAATGCAGTATAATATATATATATAGTGTACCTGTAGAGGAAGTAAATATACATGTAATGCAGTATAATATATATATATAGTGTACCTGTAGAGGAAGTAAATATACATGGTTATGCAGTATAATATATATATATAGTGTCAACCTGTAGATGAAGTAAAATACTACTGCACATGTAATGCAGTATAATATATATATATAGTGTACCTGTAGAGGAAGTAAATATACATGTAATGCAGTATAATATATATATATAGTGTACCTGTAGAGGAAGTAAATATACATGTAATGCAGTATAATATATATATATAATGTACCTGTAGACAGAGATGGGCAAAAATACATCAAAATGTATTTTGATACAAAATACAAAATACCCCTCAAATAAATGTATTAAAATAAAATACAAAATACTGGTGTCAGAAAATGTAACAAAATACAATACATGTATTTTGTATTTAAAATATAGGAAATACTTTTTCTGGATTTTCCGTTTTCTCACAATTTGGTATCGCAGAGCATTCAGGTCTGGGCTATAGAATGAACACAAAGCTCTGGTGAACCCCACAAAGAGGACGAACAGTCACTGAATGTCAGTGTAACTAAGCAAAGCTATTAAAAGACAACTTGATTGATTATGTATATATATATAGTTTTATTAATGGGACTTAACAGCCCATAAACTTTGGCTTTGTATCAACAAGAAAATATTCATCACATATGAATAGCATCACACATTAGGCCTATGTATACTATAAAAGCAAAATATAGAATTAAAACCAGTTGTACACAGGTAAAGAGCCTAAATAAATGACTGTACATCAAGTTCTGCACAGAAAAATGAATAAAAATAAAAGGTAAATAGTAAATCAATACAAAAGTGAACTGGTAACTGAACAAGTGAGTAGCCTACTTACTTCTCTTTTACTGTACATTGGCCAGTGGCACGGTGGGCCACATAGTTCTATATTACTGTGTTAAGTGTCTCATACTGGTTCACACTGACACCTTTATGACATAATAATTCTTCCATTTTGGTTCTTGAGACCCAACCACTGAGTAGCCAGTTTAGTTGCCTTTAAGAACAACTAACTTTTCAAATATTTCTGAAAAGTTAGTTGAAGATCTGAAGACTGAACTCATGAACTGTTTTTTGATTTGTGGAGAAAGTATTTTGAGTATTTTAAATACAAAATTACTCCACTCTAAAGTATTTTGTTACAAATTACGTTCCATTTTTTATCGGCCCTATCAAATTACAAAAATACGTAATACGTATTTCAAAGACAAGTAATAGAAATACTGCCCATCTCTGCCTGTAGAGGAAGTAAATATACTGTACATGTAATGCAGTATAATATATATATATAGTGTACCTGTAGAGGAAGTAAATATACTGTACATGTAATGCAGTATAATATATATATATAGTGTACCTGTAGAGGAAGTAAATATACATGTAATGCAGTATAATATATATATATAGTGTACCTGTAGAGGAAGTAAATATACATGTAATGCAGTATAATATATATATATAGTGTACCTGTAGAGGAAGTAAATATACATGTAATGCAGTATAAATAATATATATATATATAGGCTTTTCACACTTGATAATAATAATAATAATAATAATTCAAATTTATTGAGCGCATTTCTAGAACCCAAAGCGCTGTACATGGGAGGATCAGTTAAAAACGAACAAACAAAAAAAACTATAAATTTTAACACAGGTCCTTAAAAGCCCGAGGTGTGTGTTGAGGAGAGCTTTGAAGGACTTGAGTGACTCTGCCTCTTTGATGGGGTCTGGGAGTGAGTTCCACAGCCGTGGAGCAGCACAACTGAATGCCCTGGCTCCCATGGTTTTAAGTCTGCAGCGTGGCTGCTGCAGAGAGATGGAGCCGGAGGAGCGGAGTGTACGTGTCGGGCAGGACAGTTTGATAAGGTCAGAGAGGTCGGATGGGCCAGTGGCATGGATGGCTTGGTAGGTGTGGGTTAGAACTTTAAAGTCAATGTGTGAGCTGACAGGGAGCCAGTGTAGGCTGAATAACACTGGAGTGATGTGCTCACGGCGGGAGGTGTGGGTGAGAACACGAGCAGCACAATTTTGGACGTACTGCAGCCGGTTTATGCATTTTGCAGATGCCCCCACCAGGAGGGCATTGCAATAGTCCAGGCGGGATGAAACAAAGGCATGGATGAGGCGTTCAGCAGTTGTTTGGGAGAGCAGAGGTCGGATCTTTGCCAGGTTCCTGAGATGGAAAAATGAAACCTTGGTGATGTTCTTTAAGTGGGCATCGAGGGAGAGTTGGCTGTCCAGAATCACCCCAAGGTTGCGGACCTCACTGGAGGGGACGGTTGTGACACCATCCATGGTGAGGCTGAAGTGTTTGCATTTCTCGATGGTGGCCTGGGTGCCAACCAGTATGACCTCTGTTTTCCCACAGTTCAACTGGAGAAAATTCTGCTGCATCCAGGCCTTGATGTCAGTCAGGCAGCTTGTGAGAAGGGTGGTGGCGGAGTTGATGGTGTCACTTCTGGTGGAGACATACAGCTGAGAATCATCAGCGTAGAAGTGGAAACCGAGACCATATTTCCGTATCAAATGCTGCGCTTAGGTCCAGAAGAATGAGGATGCTGGCAGCTCCAGAGTCAGCAGAAACCAGGAGGTCATTTGTGACCCTGATCAGCGCGGTCTCGGTGCTATGCCTAGCTCTGAAACCGGACTGAAAAGGCTCCAGCAGATGTTGGCTGTCCAGGTGTTGTTGCAGCTGGCTGGACACAGCACGCTCAAGTAGCTTGGCCACGAATGGGAGGTTGGATATGGGTCGGTGGTTATTAAGGTCCTCAGGATCTGCTCGTTGTTTTTTAGGAACTGGTGTGACAGCAGGACATTTCAGTTCAGGTGGGACGAGCCCAGTGGTGAGGGACTTGTTGATGATAGCTGTAAGAGATGGCACCAGGGCAGGCAGGCAGCTCTTCACCAGGGATGTGGGGAGTGGGTCAAGGGAGCATTTGGTGGACCTCATCTGGCCAACCAGCTTTGTCACACCTGCTACATCCACGCTGGAAAAAGTGGTGAGGCTAACCACTGGGAGTACAGATGGGGTGAGCTCAACAGTGAGAGGGGGAGAGGATAAAATTGAGTTATTTATGGTGTCGATTTTATTTTGAAAGAAGTGCAGATATTTGTTGCACTGTTCTGATGATGACATGGTCACAGGAGTAGCAGGTTGGAGAAGCCTGTTAACTGTGGAGAACAGAACACGTGAGCACCAGTGTTAATAAGATGTGTGAAATGGGAGGACCTGGCAGAGCTGAGAGCATCTCTATAGTTTTGTTGATGCTGCTCAAACAGCTGTACATGAACTGTTAGACCGGTTTTCTTGTACTGGCGCTCCAGGCGGCGTCCCGTCACTTTCAGTGAGCGGAGCTCCTCAGTGAACCAGGGGGATGATTTTCAGAAGGAGACGGTGCGTTTTACCAAGGGGGCTACATCATCCAGTACAGTTTCCAGGGCAGAGTTATAGTTTGTGATAGTGTCAGTGATTGGGAGGCTGGAGATGGTTGTGGTAAGGAGAGTTGTGTCTAAGGCTTTGAGGTTCCTGAACTGTATGACACGTTCCTTGGAGGTGGGGGGGGCGTGGCATTTCCAGATCAAAAGTGATTCATTTGTGATCAGACAGCCCTGAAACAAAGCCATCAAGGTTTGCTAGATCCAGCCCTGAGGAACATACAAGGTCTAATATGTGGCCCTTGTTGTGGGTAGCAAAATTGACATGTTGTTTAAGGTCAAAGTTTTCCAGCAGGGAAGTCAGACCAACCGAGGAGCTGCAGTTTGGGTTGTCGACATGGATGTTAAAATCTCCAAGCATTAGCAAACCAGGGCACTCAGAGCTCAGGAGGGTGAGGAGCTCAGATAGTTCGTCCAAGAATACTGGGTTTGGCTTGGGGGGGCGATAGATCAGAACCACCATCACTGAGATGTGGCCAGTTATTTTGAAAGCCAAACATTCACAGGATGTGAAGGATGGCACTTGCTGGGATTTGATAGTGCAACCAGATTTATATATGACAGCCAATCCTCCACCTCTGCCTGATGTACGTGGGCAGTCCAGGAAGGCATAGCCAGGGGGGATGCACTGGTTTAATGCTGAGTATTCATTTGGCTGATGCCAGGTTTCAGTAAGGCAGAAGAAATCCAGGTGATTGTCAGTGGAGATTTCACACAATACAAGAGACTTATTGTTTACAGATCTAGTGTTTTGGAGGCCAAATTTCAGTTCATGATTCCCTTGTTGGGGGCAGAGGGGGTGTTTGTTGAGAGGGCGGAGATTGCTATCAATCCTAGGAGCGGCAGTGTCCTGATGACGTAGTTGGGATGCGCCAGAGCGACTCTCAGTCCAGAGAGACGGGATGCCGGTGCTCCCAGAGTAAACAAATTTGCGATGTAGAGTGGACGAGGGGGGGCCAAACATCCAGGAAAGCTGCAGCGGTTGCGAGTGAGCAGTCTTAATGCCATGTCGGTATGCTGCTGAAGACCAGACGCACCCGGCACCGGGAGCGAGTTGTTGTTGGGCTAACGTTAGCCCGCCGGCTCTGTCGGAGGCGAAACCGGCGATGTCGCGGCACTCGGCGGGGACAGGAGAATCCAGTAAACCAGAGCGTACAATGCAGATGAAGATCGCAGAAAAGTCGTTGGCTGTAGGTGGCTGACTACAGCGTAATTTGGCAGGTAAGTAATCTTCACCTGTTACAGGTGATAAGCTGTCACACTCACAGGGCTAAACAAAGCAAAAACTAAGTAACAACTGACACAGTATAGTAACAACTATACAAGCTTTCAATCGGACAATGAACTCAGCTAAAACTCAGTTAAAACAAGCTAGAAACAAGCTAAAATCACAGGCGGAGAAGCGGCGAACAAACAACGCCAGCGTCCTCTCCCATTTTGTCTTGCTCATGAAGTGATATACTTCATGAGCAAGACAGAGAAGAGAGAGACTTGAATACGTTAACCCTGTGTTATTATAACCCAGGGTTAACGTTAACCCTGGGTTATTATAACACAGGGTTAACGTTAACCTGTGTTATTATAAACACAGGGTTAACGTTAACCCTGTGTTATAATAACCCAGGGTTAACGTTAACCCTGTGTTATAATAACCCAGGGTTAACGTTAACCCTGTGTTATTATAACACAGGTTAACGTTAACCCTGTGTTATTATAACCCAGGGTTAACGTTAACCCTGGGTTAATTTTCTGACGTTTCACACTAGTTTTCTTTAACCCTGGGTTAACAATTGACCCCGGGTTAACGTTTCACACTGTGAGCTTGTAGACCCCGGGTTAACGTTCTCATTTGCATATTTACTGGGTTATCGAACATGATTGGCCCGGCCCAGCACGTGACCTTTGTTTACATTTTAGCCGGCTTAGCTGTCAAAATGACGCCATCACGCCGCTGTGATGGAGATAGTAACTAAACACACAAAAGAGCGAGAGAGCGGCGAGAGAGAATAACAATTAAACTGGAGAAGAGAAGAGTATATGAGGAGGTTTTAGATTTTATTTTAAGTACAGAGAAATTAATTTATTTCAATTTAAATTTCAAGATCACCTTCACAGATGCGCGTGCGATTAATATGTAAATGAGGTGAGGTTGCGGTCTGTGATTGGATGGATAGTCATTGATATCGCTGTTAACTCCTAACCCTACATTCATTTCACACTAGTGTTCTTGGCACCGCAATTGCGGTGCTAACCCTGCTTTGTAGCAGGGTTCGTTAACCCAGGGTTCGTTAACCCAGGGTTCGTTAACCCAGGGTTCGTTAACCCGGGGTTAAGTGTAGTGTGAAAAGCATATTAGTGTACCTGTAGAGGAAGTCGTTGAGGCCGTTGAGCGTGCAGAGCGTCACTCTGACTCCCAGACTCTTGTCAACTCTGAGCGATCGATCGAGGTCCTCCTGCAGCCGCTGTACATCAATACTCATCAATACTCATCAATACTCATCAATTACTCATCAATACTCATCAATATTCATCAATACTCATCAATACTCATTCAATACTCATTCAATATTCATCAATATTCATCAATACCTCATCAATACTCATTCAATTTCATCAATACTCATCAATACTCAATCAATTATTTCTGGTGATCAATACTCATTCAATACTCATCAGATACTCATCAATATTGAACAATTATTGCAGCAGAACAATGCTAGCTAGTGCTATGTGTCCTGGGGTGTGTGGTTACCTGTTAGCACGGTGGCTAGCTAGTGCTATGTGTTACCTTGTAGCACGGTGCTAGCTAGTGCTATGTGTTACCTTGTAGCACGTGGCCTGCTGGTGCTATGGTTTACCTGTAGCACGGTGTTGCTAGTGCTACTGTGTTACCAATGTAGCACTGGTGCTAGCTAGTGCTATTGTGTTACCTGTAGCACGGTGCTAGCTAGTGCTATGTGTTACCTGTAGCACCGGTGCTGAGCTAGTTGCTATGTGTGACCTGTAGCACGGTGCTAGCTAGTGCTATGTGTTACCTGTAGCACGGTGCTAGCTAGTGCTATGTGTTACCTGTAGCACGGTGCTAGCTAGTGCTATGTGTTACCTGTAGCACGGTGCTAGCTAGTGCTATGTGTTACCTGTAGCACGGTGCTAGCTAGTGCTATGTGGAACTCTTCCATGTGAAGAGTCTCCATCCATCTCTTCTCCTCTTCCTCCAAGACCTGGGTGAGCTCTGTGGTCACTTTAGCCTACACACACACACACACACACACACACACACACACACACACACACACACACACACACACACACACACACACACACACACACACACACGTACACACACCACACACACACGTACAACACACACACACACACACACACACGTACACACACACACACACACACACACAGACGTACACACACA
>PIJE02001255.1:0-2500 GCA_002895965.2 Coryphaenoides rupestris | reverse complement strand
AGTGTGTGTGTGTCTCACAGTGTGTGTGTGTACGTGTGTGTGTGTGTGTCTCACAGTGTGTGTGTGTGTGTGTACGTGTGTGTGTGTGTGTCTCACAGTGTGTGTGTGTCTCACAGTGTGTGTGTGTGTTTGTCTCACAGTGCGTGTGTGTGTGTGTGTGTGTATGTGTGTTTGTCTCACAGTGCGTGTGTGTGTGTGTGTACGTGTGTGAATGTGTCTCACAGTGTGTGTGTGTCTCACAGTGTGTGTGTGTGTGTGTGTGTGTGTGTGTACGTGTGTGTGTGTGTCTCACAGTGTGTGTGTGTGTGTGTGTGTACGTGTGTGTGTGTGTCTCACAGTGTGTGTGTGTGTGTGTGTGTGTGTGTGTGTACGTGTGTGTGTGTGTCTCACAGTGTGTGTGTGTGTGTGTGTGTGTGTACGTGTGTGTGTGTGTCTCAGTGTGTGTGTGTGTGTGTGTGTGTGTACGTGTGTGTGTGTGTCTCACAGTGTGTGTGTGTGTGTGTGTACGTGTGTGTGTGTGTCTCACAGTGTGTGTGTGTGTCTCACAGTGTGTGTGTGTGTGTGTGTGTATGTGTGTTTGTCTCACAGTGCGTGTGTGTGTGTGTGTGTGTATGTGTGTTTGTCTCACAGTGCGTGTGTGTGTGTGTGTACGTGTGTGTGTGTGTCTCACAGTGTGTGTGTGTGTGTGTACGTGTGTGTGTGTGTTTGTCTCACAGTGTGTGTGTGTGTGTGTGTGTACGTGTGTGTGTGTGTCTCAGTGTGTGTGTGTCTCACAGTGTGTGTGTGTACGTGTGTGTGTGTGTGTCTCACAGTGTGTGTGTGTCTCACAGTGTGTGTGTGTCTCACAGTGTGTGTGTGTGTTTGTCTCACAGTGTGTGTGTGTGTGTGTGTATGTGTGTTTGTCTCACAGTGTTGTGTGTGTGTGTGTATGTGTGTTTGTCTCACAGTGTGTGTGTGTGTGTGTGTGTGTGTGTGTGTGTGTGTTTGTCTCACAGTGTGTGTGTGTGTGTGTGTATGTGTGTTTGTCTCACAGTGTGTGTGTGTGTGTGTGTATGTGTGTTGTCTCACAGTGTGTGTGTGTGTGTGTGTATGTGTGTTTGTCTCACAGTGTGTGTGTGTGTGTGTGTATGTGTGTTTGTCTCACAGTGTGTGTGTGTGTATGTTGTTTGTCTCACAGTGTGTGTGTGTGTGTGTGTGTGTGTGTGTGTGTGTGTGTGTTTGTCTCACAGTGTGTGTGTGTGTGTGTGTGTGTATGTGTGTTTGTCTCACAGTGTGTGTGTGTGTGTGTATGTGTGTTTGTCTCACAGTGTGTGTGTGTGTGTGTGTATGTGTGTTTGTCTCACAGTGTGTGTGTGTGTGTGTGTATGTGTGTTTGTCTCACAGTGTGTGTGTGTGTGTGTGTGTGTATGTGTGTTTGTCTCACAGTGTGTGTGTGTGTGTGTGTATGTGTGTTTGTCTCACAGTGTGTGTGTGTGTGTGTGTGTATGTGTGTGTGTGTTTACCCTGACAGAGTTCAGACAGTCTAGCTCCAGTCTCTCTACAGTCTCAGATGACAACAGAGGACCTAAGTGAGAGCGGTTGAAGGGTGTAGTGATGCATACGGTCCCCAGAACGTCCCTACGGAGGAGAACACACCCATCAGACCATATATGGAAGGATACATGGTTTTCTTCCACTGTGAGTGGATCCCTGCAAGACGTTTCCCAGCCCCGCTACCGACACATAACATGTACAGATACATAACATGTACATAACATGTACATACATGTTATGTACATGTTATGTACAGATACATAACATGTACATACAGATACATAACATATGACACGCGTGGTTGGGAGGGAACGCTGGCTGCCGCTCCTCTTTGACACTTTGTTACCGCTTGCGTGATTTATGTGACTTTTTTTAGAGCTATTTTATTCAACCCTTTTTAGATTTTTTTGAAATATGACACAAATATGTGTGTGTGACTTTTTGCCTTTGGATTGATCAATGAAACTGAGAGCCTACCTGCTCTACTGGAGTCCTTGTTCTGTGGTGACTATCGGTGTGTTTTTTTAACTGTTGGCATCCGGGAGGGGTAGCGTTGCGCCGGCTGGAGCTGGGGTCGGCCGGCCTGTGGTCGTTGCCAGACGGCGCGGCTTGTTTTGTGTTCTGTTTTTGACATCGGTGCTGGCAATGATTTCATACATCTCCCCGCAGCTATGGCGTTTGCCCAGCCTCATGGTTCCATCCGACAAGGGGTTTATAGCCCGCTGTCAAGAGTGTGGGATTTTGGGACCTCACTACATTCATAGAGGTTCGCGCCGCGGTTTCAACGTGGAATCAGGAAGCAAAACAAACCTCGGAGTCATCGTCGGAAACATCGCGAGACTACCCAGTACTCGACACAATGGAAAACATGGAGTGGATCGCGGAATGGAGCTTGCAGAGACTTCCACCCTCAGCTCTGTCTCCTACCACCATGGAGCTGCTAAACACACAATCCCTCACTAATAAA
>PIJE02001254.1:110410-137910 GCA_002895965.2 Coryphaenoides rupestris | reverse complement strand
GTGACGACCAGCCGCTTCCAGCATCCCCCCCCCCCCCCCCCCCCGCCGCCACCGCCGTCTTCCCCCCCCCCCCCCCGTGGCCGTGTCTGTGGGAAGGGGGGTGGGGGGGGGGTGGGTGGTGCTGTAAAAATAGATGGTGCACAACACCACACACACTCACACGTGCATGTTACACACACAGTACACACACACACACACACGTGCATATACACAACACACACACACACGCTAGCCCCCTGCAGGGCCCATCACCCTTCGCTGGAAGACAAGATTACGCTCCACGCTGCTCTGAGTGGCGAAGCAATTCCTCGGATGTTCTTGGAAATTCGCATTGTGCCCTTGTGGGGTTTTTTTATTCTCCTTTCCTTCTTCTTCTTCTTTCTTCTTTCGTCTTCCCTCTTCCTCCCTGTCTCTTTCTTTGTTCTTTCCCCCCCCCCCCCACCGCTTCCTTTTCCATCGCTCTCTCGCCTTTCTCTCGCTCTCTCTCTTGCTCTCTCCTCTCTCTCGCTCTCTCTCTCCTCTCTCTCTCTCTTCTCTCTCTCTCCCACTGTCACTTTCCTTGACAGGCCAATATTTCAGGCTGCAGATATCGGGAATTACAAATAAAATAAGTGGAACTGCTACTTAATGCAACGGAATTAAAATGCATGAACGCGGCCCGGGAGTTGGAAATGGATACGCGGGCCGGCGCACGCAAACACGGAGGCCCGTGGAATAATATGAAAATACTCAATGTTTTCTTTCACCTCTCCCCTCCCTCCCTCCCTCCCTCCCTCCCTTCCCTCCACACCATCCCTCCTTCCCTCCCTTCCTCCCTTCCTCCTTTCCTCTGTCCCTCCTTCCCTCCCTCCCTCCCTCCCTACCTCCCCATCTCCATCCACCCCTGTCTCTCTCTCTCTCTCTCTCTCTCTCTCTCTCTCTCTCTCTCTCTCTCTATGTATCCGTGCTTTGATTCCCCCTCCTCTTTTCTTTTTTTTCTCTCCATTTTGTGCATCCACCGTGAAGTGTTGATTCGCAAGAGTGAGGCTCGCTTATTGCTTTGAGTGACCAGACGAGAAGGAAGGGAGGGAGGGAGAGAGGGAGAGAGGGGGGGAGAGAGAGAGAGAGGGTGGGAGAGAGAGAGGGGGGGGGGGGAGCTGCTATTGCGGGGCCTTTGTGCGCTCGCAGGGCTGGTAAATTGCAGTGGCAGAGCATGGCGGGCCCCGGCACCCGCCCGTATCTTCAGATGAGGCTAATGAAAGATTTATCAGCGGCTGCAGCATTTACTAAATACAACCAGAGGCTGATCCCCCCCCACCCCCCCAACCCCACCACCACCACCACCACCAACCCCCTCGCTGTTAACGTCACGCATACACACACACACACACACACACACAACACACACAACACACACACACACACGTACAACACACACGCAGCTGCTACTGTACCATCGGCCGTGACCGAGCCATGGAAATTTAGCATCCTGTGCAGACACAGAAGTTGTGGCGGGGGGGCGGGGGGGGCGGCGGCTGGGGAAATGTATACGAACTAATGAAGTGTATAATATTACCGTAACATTTAATGTATGTCTTGCTGTGATAATGAGTCTGCGTGTGTATTTCTCTTCTTCTTCTTCTTCTTCTTCTTCTTCTTCTTCTTCTTCTTCTTCTTCTTCGTTGGTTCGTTCCCCATTTCACGTGTCCCCGGGGCAGAGAGAGAGAGAGAGGGAAAAAAAAAAAAAATGTTCTGGTTGTTGGGGTGTGTGTGTGGAAATGGGATGGGAGGACCACCATAGGTTTGGCAAGTGGGCCTGTGTTGTCCCCGGCAATGTGTGTGTGTGTGTGTGTGTGTGTGTGTGTGTGTGTGTGTGTGTGTGTGTGTGTGTGTGTTGCTCATTTCTCAGTCCCGCTTAATATTAATTGAGTAAGGCTCGCCTCGCCGTTAAGTAACCGCGCGTTTGAGTCGAGATGGAGATTTTGATTGCTTTCGGTTTTCTACCATAACCGCGTTAGGAGGAAATGTTGAAGCTAAATACAGATTTTTAATCAATCAATGTCCAGCCCCCCCCGTTTTCTTTGGGTGTGTGTGTGTGTGTGTTGTTAATTCATTCCCGTGCTCCTCATACAGTATGTATGAACCCGCGGGTACAAGGACGTCGACTTAATACTTAATACTTTTTGTTATTTTTCCGACTAATTCATCCTGAATAGTTCATCCTCACCTCACACGCTCGGCGAAACAGACGAGAAAAACTGTGAATGTACGTAATGCCAGCGAGCCTTACGGTCCTACTTTAACGTTCGCCTCCTTTTCCCGCCTCCCCCCTTTCCCGTGTGTTTCCTAGGAGCGAACGCCATGTCTAAAGAGGTGAGCGCCAGCAACGCCATGTCCAAGCGCTCCCTCGTGCCCGACCGGCAGATCGACAGCCCGCCCAAGCGGCCCAAGTCCAACGAGGCCAAGATCTCCGTCAGCGAGCAGGTAAGGGCCCCTTCCCGAGCGACCAACGACCCCCCCCCCGACGAGCCTAGCCTAGCCTAGCCTAGCCTAGCCTAGCCTAGCGTAGCCTAAAACCCGCGGGCTCGGCTGTGCAGTGACCTCACGGCAGATAGGGAAACGGCAAGCTAAGCATGTAGCACGTGAGCGGCGCCGTTGATCCGCCGACGGAGCTGAACACGCCGCCCGTTGACTCCCGGTGACTCCCGGTGACGGGGCTTTTCAGCGTCAAGCGAAACGGGTCCTCTTTGTACTCTTACGGAGAATACCTGCACTCGTCTTTTAGCGGCCCTTACCCTTACACCACCCTTACCCCACCCTACCCCACCCCACCCCACCCCATCCCCCGTTTGCATCTCTTTAAATTATATGTGTTTTTAAATTAGATTATGAAGTATTAGCTTGTCTGCCTCTGGGCCCCCGTGAGCAGAGGCAGGACTTAGTCATTTCAGAAATGGATTCCATTAAGACAGGTGGTCGGGCGGCCCGCCGGTGCGCACGAGGGGGGTACTCTGTCTAATGAGGGCGGAGGTGTAGTTTGGGAGGGTGCACACCTTTTGTCATCTGTAATTTGCTGATTAGAAATTCCAGGCATTGGTGGTTTTTTCCCACTTTTTTTCCCGTGTGTGTGTGTGTGTGTGCGCGCTCGTAAAAATGGCGCGAGAGTTGCAGGACTTAAGTGAATTCCGCGTGAACTCGGGTTGATCAACGTTGCCTGTGTTAAGTTGAAGGAGGCGAGGGGGGGGGGGGGGGGGTGCAGGGGGGAGGGGGGGCGGTGGATTACGTGGCCTTGAAGAGAAAAGTGGATCGCTAACACCGAGCTGTATGAGGAGTATGCTGATATGTTTGATTGTATGGAGGGGAGATGGCGGAGCGGCGGGGTTGTTTCTGGACTTGAAACCGCGGGAAAGATAAAATAATAAAGATAAAGACATTTTCTGTTTTGTTTCTGTTGGGGAATGTGATGTCGAGAAAGCAACGGGAAGATAGGAAAAGCAAGCTAAGAACGCGCAAGGTACGCTCAATGTTTACAACACACTTAAGGCATTCTCCGTTCCCTTCTTCTTCTTCTTCGGCGTATTATTATTTTTATTATTATCATGATTATTATGATGATCACACCTCGTTGTTCTTCCTCTCTAATCATCGCACGCGATTTTTTTGCGCGCGCGCGTTTCCCCTGCGATATTTCAGGTGCAGCAGTGTCCGTACTGCAATTACAGCAGCAAGGACGCCAACCGCATGCAGCTCCACGTGATGTCGCAGCATTCCATGCAGCCGGTGATCCGGTGCCCGCTGTGCCAGGACGTGCTGAGCAACAAGATCCACCTGCAGCTGCACCTCACCCACCTGCACAGCGTGGCCCCCGACTGCGTGGAGAAGCTGATCATGACGGTGAGCGAGGGCCGCTTAAGGAAAATTGCAGTTTTTGTTTTTTTCGTTGTCGGGTTGTTTTTTCCTTAAATGTGTACACGTTTACTGTATATAGTAAAAAAAATAATAATCTACGGCGATTTATCAAGCCTGCCCAGTTTTCCCTCAAGGTCAACTGTCTGTAAAATATTTCTCATGCATTTATATCGCGCTCCCTGGACACACACACACACACATAAGCTCTGAGAAAAAAACTCATTCTGACGCACGTACTTTGCATCAAATGGTGGGAACGTACACTTTCTGTGGCCCGATGTTTTATTTGAGTTGCAAACCTTCCAATATTTTGCATGCTAAGACGACATTGTCCTTCGTTCTCTGTAGGTTGTCGGACCTGACACCGCGATGACGCCAAATAATATAATGCATCCGGCTCCCGGACAAGACAAAGCCCTTTCTTTGATGGACTCCCCTCCGGCCCTCTCTGATGGACCTGGAAAGTCTCAAGGTGAGTGTCTTATATGTATTTGTGTACAGTTCCATACATAGACCAAATTATCCATCTAATTTTCTTTATTTCTTATTTATAGCAAAGATAAACATCTACATAATGTTATGTACCTTTAGTTTATATTTTCTTAATATATACACCTATTTATATATGTCTTTCTTGTTTCTCATTCTTTCTTTAGGAAACAACTCAAAGGATGACCTGATGATCACCCATGAGAAAACTGAAATGGACCAGGTGGAAGAGCTGAAGCCACCCAAGGAGGCCTGCGAGGCCCCGGACTGGAAGAGGACCAGCGGGCACGGACACGACGGCAAGTCTCCGGACACCCTGCAGGACCACCTCAACGAGCTGCAGAGGCTTCAGCAGCAACAGCAGCAGCTCTCCGTCTCGGATCGGCACGTGTACAAATACCGATGCAACCACTGCAGCCTGGCCTTCAAGACCATGCAGAAGCTTCAGATCCATTCCCAGTACCACGCCATCCGAGCCGCCACGATGTGCAGCCTTTGCCAGCGCAGCTTCAGGACCTTCATGGCGCTGAGGAAGCACCTGGAGAACGGCCACCCTGAGCTGAGTGAGGCAGAGGTGCAGCAGCTCATCGGAAGCCTGCCGCTGAACGGAGACATCACCGAGAGCGAAGCGAGGGCCTTGGAGGAAGCTCAGGCCTTCGAACATGACTTGGACAAAGATGACGAGATGGACCAGGAGGAAAAGCCCAGTCCTACAGGAAGTGACAGCAGCTCCTTGCTGGATGAAATGGGAGCAGAACCAAAACGTACCCTACCCTTTAGAAAAGGGCCCAACTTTACAATGGAGAAGTTTTTAGACCCTTCCCGTCCCTACAAGTGCACAGTTTGCAAAGAGTCTTTTACTCAAAAGAATATACTGCTAGTCCACTACAATTCAGTTTCTCACCTGCACAAGCTCAAGAAGGTCCTCCAAGAAGCCTCGAGCCCAGTACCACAAGAAACGAGCAACAGCATTGACAACAAACCGTTCAAATGCAACATTTGCAACGTCGCCTACAGCCAAAGTTCAACACTAGAGATTCACATGAGGTCCGTGCTACACCAGACCAAAGCCAGAACAGCCAAAAGCGAAAGCAGCAGCAGCAGCAGCACCTCCGGAACTAGTGGCCCAGTGCCAGCAAAGAGCCCGGCACCGTCGGCGCAAGGGTCCAGCAACCACCAAGACACTGCTAGGAGTGGAACACCTTCTACCAACAAAGAAAACTCAGTGGAAGCCAAAGAAAGTAACAGCAGTAACACCAACACTAAACAGAGCACGACTACTGATCACGTCTCGGCTCAGGCCAGCAGCCTCCAGACTGCTCAGTCAAACGCCCAGCTGCAGATGCAGCTCCAGCATGAGCTCCAGCAGCAGGCTGCATTCTTTCAGCCTCAGTTCCTCAACCCTGCCTTCTTCCCCCATTTCCCAATGACTCCAGAGGCACTGCTGCAGTTCCAACAGCCTCAGTTCCTCTTCCCATTCTACATCCCCGGAGCAGAGTTCAACCTTAGCCCAGAGCTGGCTCTACACTCTGCCGCTGCATTCGGCATGCCTGGCCTCACCGGATCGTTCCTGGAGGACTTGAAGCAGCAGATGCAGCAGCAGCACCAGCTGCAGCAGGTTCAGCAGCAACAGCAACAACAACAACAACAACAACAACAACAACAGCAGCAACAGCAGCAGCAACAGCAGCAGCAGCAGCAGCAGCAGCAACAGCAGCAGCAGCAGCAACAGCAGCAGCAGCAACAGCAGCAGCAACAAGCCTCACAGAATCAGCTCCAGCAACAGAAAAACCAACAGTTGCAGAACCACAAACCCAAAATGGAGCAGAGTGCCGTGTCTGTCTCTGATATCCAGATGTCCAGGGAGACAGAAGACCACCAAGAGAAACATGAGGGCAGAGCAAAGACAGACAACGGAGGTGAGACAGTCAATGATGGAGGAAAAGACAACAAAGAGTCCAAGAAATCTAAGTTCCCAGAGCCATTAATTCCTCCTCCACGTATTGTGTCAGGAGCTAGGGGAAACGCTGCCAAGGCCCTTTTGGAGAACTTTGGATTTGAACTGGTTATCCAGTACAATGAGAACAGACAGAAAAACCAGAGGAAAAACAAAGAAGGAGCTGAACAAGTGGAGGTCAATAATGAGAAGCTTGAGTGTGGGATGTGTGGGAAACTCTTCTCCAACATGCTCATTCTCAAAAGTCACCAGGAACATGTTCACAGCCAATTTTTCCCCTATGGCGAGCTGGAGAAGTTCGCCCAGCAGTACAGAGAGGCTTATGACAAACTCTACCCCATTAACCCTGCTTCACCTGAGACTCCACCACCACCACCTCCTCCTCCGCCACCACCACCTCCCGCACCTGCGCCGGTTATAGCTCCTCAGCCTCCACAGCCATCGATGACCAAACCACAAACCCCAGCACCACCACCTGTCCCTGTTCAACATCAGGCCCCACACCAGCCTTCCCACCAGGTGTCACCACCCCAGCCACCACCACCTCCTCCCCCGCCTCCTCCTGCTCCCCCTGCACCCCCACAGGTGCAGCTCCCAGTGCCCATGGATCTGCCTCTCTTCTCTCCATTAATGATGCAGTCAGTCCAACACCCAGGCCTGCCCCCACAGCTGGCCCTCCAGCTGTCCTCCATGGACTCACTGACATCAGATCTCACGCAGCTGTGCCAGCAGCAGCTCGGCCTTGACCCGAACTTCCTCCGCCAGTCCCAGTTCAAGCGGCCACGAACCCGCATCACTGACGACCAACTGAAGATCCTCCGAGCTCATTTTGACATAAACAACTCCCCCAATGAAGAGCAAATTCAGGAGATGTCAGAGAAGTCCGGTCTGCCTCAGAAGGTTATCAAGCACTGGTTCCGCAATACCCTCTTCAAAGAGCGCCAGCGAAGCAAAGACTCGCCATACAACTTCAGTATCCCTCCCATGACTACATTGGAAGATATACGAATAGAACCCCAGCTCAATGCGCTGGAATACTACAGAACGGAATCAGGATTGAACAAGCGGTCCTCCCGGACCCGATTCACTGACTACCAACTGCGAGTACTTCAAGATTTCTTTGACACCAATGCCTATCCTAAGGATGATGAAATTGAGCAGCTGTCCACTGTGCTCAACCTTCCAACACGTGTTATCGTGGTGTGGTTTCAAAACGCCCGCCAGAAAGCCAGGAAGACCTATGAGAACCAGGCAGATTGTAAAGACAACGAGAGGAAAGAGCTGACTAATGAGCGTTACATCCGAACCAGCAACATGCAGTACCAGTGTAAAAAGTGCAACATCGTGTTCCCACGTATCTTTGACCTTATCACCCACCAGAAGAAGCTGTGTTACAAGGATGAGGATGAGGAAGGGAATGAGGAAATCCCCATTGAGGAGTTTTTAGACCCTGAACCGGGACCAGCGAGGATGAAAGAAATGACTCCGGAGCCACCCAAGCAACCCCAGGCTACAATAACCAACTCTGGCTCGATCCCCCCGCTGATGCCCTCTCCTCGTGCCAGCATGGGAAAGACCTCCCCTAAGCCTGAGATGCCTCCTGAGGTGAAACCTAAACCAACTGAGACTGCGCCCTCACCAGTGGTGAAGTCACTGTCAGAGCCAAGACCATCGAAGGCCTCAACACCTCAGCCTCCCCCTCCGAAACCACCCCAGTCCCAGATGTCAAGGCCCCATTCGCAGCCACAGTCAGCTGCAGTACCCTCGAGCTCACTCTCGCTGGCCCTCTCCTCGCTGACCAACAGCCTCCCTCACCAGATGCTTCAATATCAGTGTGACCAGTGTAAGATTGCATTCCCCAGCATGGAATTGTGGCAAGAACACCAGCATATGCACTTCCTGGCTGCTCAAAATCAATTTCTTCATTCCCAGTTTCTGGAAAGGCCGCTAGATATGCCCTATATGATATTTGACCCCAATAACCCACTGATGGCTAGCCAGCTGTTGGCTGGGGGGCTCTCTCAAATGCCTTCTCAAAGCAGTTCTGGCCCATCCTCTACACTAGGCTCGGGGTCAATGAAAAGGAAACTTGACGAGAAGGAAGAGAATGCCAATGACAAAGATGGTGGAAACAGTAGTGAAGAACAACACAGAGACAAACGTCTGAGAACCACCATCACACCTGAACAGCTGGAGATTCTTTATGACAAATACCTACTTGACTCTAACCCAACCCGAAAGATGCTTGACCACATTGCTAGAGAGGTGGGTCTCAAGAAGAGAGTGGTGCAGGTCTGGTTCCAGAACACCCGTGCCAGGGAGAGGAAGGGGCAGTTCAGAGCGATAGGGCCCTCCCAGTCCCACAAGAAATGTCCCTTTTGCAGAGCACTATTTAAAGCAAAATCAGCCCTCGATAGTCACATACGATCGAGACACTGGCATGAGGCTAAGCAGGCAGGCTTCAGTTTGCCCCCGAGCCCAATGATGAATCAAGACAATGAAAGAGGCGAAAGCCCGAATAAGTACAACTTCTTTGAGTACCCCCAACTCCCTACTAAGACGGAGCCATGTGACTATGAGCTTCCGGCTGCATCCTCAACTCCGGTCAAACCAACTGAAACACAGTTAAAAAACTTCTCAAGCCCTTCATCCTTACGAGCAGAACCTTGTGATGAAACTGACGGGCCCAATATGATTTCTGCAGAGGTCTCCTCATATGACCTTCACAAGATGGACTTTGATGAGACTTCGTCGATTAACACTGCCATAAGCGACGCCACAACCGGAGACGAGGGCAACAACAACGAAGTTGAAAACCTCACGGCCAATGGCGGAGACAAGCTGGGAGACAACAAAAGCAATGCTGCCCCCAGTTCCGATGGGGGTGATGACCGCTTCCAGTTCAGCATGGTGAGCCCTGCTCTCAGCTTTTGTGCAAAAGACTATGACTCTTACTTTGCCAACTCCACGGATGATATGGATGAACTGAATGACAGGAGTGAATGCTCCAGTTTGACTGACCCCAGCTCCCCTAGTCCGTTTGGAGGGTCAAACCCCTTCAAATCTGGAAAAGGAAGTTGTAGCGGGGACAGACCAGGCCACAAACGTTTCAGGACCCAGATGAGTAACTTGCAACTTAAGGTCCTCAAGGCCTGCTTCAGCGACTACCGCACTCCAACGATGCAAGAGTGTGAGATGCTCGGCAATGAAATCGGACTTCCCAAGCGTGTGGTCCAGGTGTGGTTCCAGAATGCCCGGGCTAAAGAAAAGAAGTTCAAGATCAACATCGGAAAGCCATTCATGATTAGTCAAGGATCACCAGAAGGGCCTCGGCCCGAGTGTACCTTGTGTGCTATTAAGTACACCGCACGGATGTCTGTGCGTGACCACATCTTCTCCAAACAGCACATTGCCAAAGTGCAAGAGACCCTGGGGAACCAGGTGGACAGAGAAAAGGACTACCTAGCCCCTACCACTGTCCGTCAGCTGATGGCACAGCAAGAGCTGGACCGTATGAAGAAGGTTGGCGACGTACTTTGTTTGCCTGGCCAGCAGAAGCAGACGACAGTGGACAACAACAATGCACTTCATGGCCTCAGCCTGCCATCTAGCTACCCAGGAATATCTGGTCTACCGCCAGTCCTGCTTCCTGGAGTGAATGGGCCATCATCACTTCCCGTTTTTCCTCCCAACACACCTGGTGAGTTAGTATGACAAACGGTAAAAAAAAGAGAAGTATCTTTATAGACTAGGCTTTAACACGCACAAAACAAAGACTATTTTATTCTACTCTACTACTATCCATTCCATATCACAAAGGTGTTTGTCAAAATAGTGATGTTTTTTATACAAGGAACAATGTTGGGTTGTAATTATGTGTATAGTGCTCAACCTTTTGTCGAAGTTGGACTGCTAACTAATTAAGATAAATAATTAGGAGGGAGCAAAATGTATTTATATAATTGTTTTTGTTTGTGTTTGTTTTTTCCCGTATTGTACTTTTGGTATATTTATATTCACCCTTTTGGCATAGAGAAATTACTACAAAGCATATGTGACAGTTTTGATCCATAACAAAATCAAAAAACAGAAATAGAAAGAGTCAGTCAATCTCAAATGAAACACCTCCATCTTGTTATGCAAAAAAAAAAAAAAGTTTCCATAGTGATTTGGATTGAATATTTGAATATTGAACATTTCCATATTTATATACCACTGTATTTCAGCTTTAGCGTCTCCCGGTGCTGGCATGCTTGGGTTCCCTACACCAGCCACCCCCTCTCCTGCCATGTCTCTCAGCACTACCCCAACCAAGACTCTTCTGCAGACTCCTCCTCCTCCTCCTCCACCACCACCACCACCTCCACCTCCTCCTCCTCCTCCCGTCGTTCCCTCCACACCCCTGGCAGCAGTTAATCACACAGAGCAGCACGGTAAAGAATCCGAGAGAGACCACGGCACCAAGAAGCCCGGAGACAGGCACCCGCAGATGAAGAACAGAGAGCGAGAGAACGAGAGCGGCTCGGAGACGCCCGGCGTGGCCAGGAAGAGGGAGAAGCAGAGCTCGGCGGCGGGGAAGCAGAGCGAGGCGGCGTCGTTCGACATGGCTCAGCTGCAGGCGCTGCAGAACGCCCTGGCCGCCAGTGACCCCAGCTCCTTCTTGGGGGGCCAGTTCCTGCCCTATTTCCTTCCTGGGTTCCCCAACTGCTTCTCGCCGCAGCTTCCGAGAGGGGTCCAATCGGGCGGCTACTTCCCGCCGATGTGCGGGATGGAGAGCCTGTTCCCCTACGGACCGGCCGCGGTGCCACAAGCCGCCATGGCCGCCGGCCTGTCCCCCACGGCTCTCCTGCAGCAGTACCAGCAGTACCAGCAGTCCCTCCAGGATTCACTGCAGAAGCAGCAGCAGCAGCAGCAGAAGCAGCTCGAGCATCACCAGAAGCAGCAGCAGCAGAAGCAGCAGAAAGCAGCCCTCGCGAAGGCATCCCAGAGTGTGCAGAGCGCCCCAGCCAGCAGCTCCTTCAAACCAAAAGAAGCGGCGGAGACTAAGGACGACACCAACAAAGGCTCTTCGACAGAAAGCACAAAAGAAGAACCGAAAACGGATACCAAAAGCACCGCAGATTTTCCAGATGCTTTTATAGTACCGTCCGTCAAGCATGAGTTTATATGCAGGAAGTGCCAGATGATTTTCGCTGATGAAGATTCCGTGGTGCGTCACCAGAAGTCCTTCTGTTACTTCGGACACGCTATACCGACCCGCAAGAGACGGTGCTTCGAAAGGCAGTGAGCAAGTACACCTGTGTCGCCTGCAACGTGGTTGTTAATGGGAACGAAGCACTTGGCCAACACCTTCAGTCGAGCTTGCACAAAGAGAAAACAATCAAACAAGCAATGAGAAATGCCAAAGAGCATACTAGATTATTACCTCACTCTGTCTGCTCCCCTACTCCTAACACCACATCTACCTCGCAGTCTGCAGCTTCTAATAACACCTTTCCTCATCTCTCTCGCTTGTCCATGAAGTCCTGGCCAAATGTGCTGTTCCAGGCCACCACAGCCCGGAAAGCTGCTTCCTCTTCCTCCCCGTCTGCCTCTCCTCCTCCCCCCCTTTCCTCACCTTCAACGGTTACCTCAACTTCCTGCAGCACCTCAGGGGTTCCAACCTCACTACCCACCGAGAGTTGTTCAGACGAGTCTGACAATGAGCTAAGCCAGAAGCTGGATGACTTAGATAACGCGTTGGAGGTCAAGGCTAAGCCGACCTCTGGCCTAGACGCGAGCTTCAGTAGTATAAGAATGGATATGTTCAGTGTGTAGGAGTGAAAAAAAAGGATCCCTTGCTTATAGAAAAAAATAAGACTTTTTAAACTGCAGTTCCAAAGTTTCTCTTAACCCAAAAAATTACAGTACCAAATGATTGACTCAGGATTGTTTTTCCCATATTGATATGCTGGCAAGATATTGATTGATTTTTGTTATGGACAGAACTGTTGGAGATGCTTGACTGAGCTTATATTGTATACAAAAACATGGAGTAGGAAAAAAATCCCACAGGCTCCCTTGGGGGGGCTTGTTTCAAGCCAAAAACTCTCACGATAGCAAATTGCACCTCAGCTGGATTGTTTTCCAAATGCTAGCATGTACTGTATGGGATGACGATCCAGAACCCTCAAAGAGAATCTCTCTTAGTTTAGATAGGTGTAATTCAGTAGCTTTAAATTCTCAGGTCAGAACATAACATTTCTCTCATTTGTTAAAGCAGCAACAAGCCTGGGTACACTTGGCTTATAACCAAAACATGTCAAGCTTTATCTGACGCATTTTCCTTGATGTGTATAGAGTACCAAGAGACAATATAACTGTTACAATGGACGATGTGCGTATCCTTTTAGTTTTTGACCTACAAAGACAAGTATGGTTTTGCCACTGAGGGAATTTAGAATGGTGACGTAAATGTGTATGATGCCCCTGTGTTTGCCGGTTTGTATTACAACAAACTTTATCTATTTCCCGCCTCCCCCCCCCCACCCCCCACCCCTCGACCACCACCACCACCACCAACCACCAACCACCACCACCACCACCAACCACCACCACCAACCACCAACCACCGACCCCCCCCCCCCCCCCCACAACCACCACCACACCCCCCCCCCCCCTCCTTTTTTCTTGTAGAGTTTACTAATCTGTGCCAACTCTTAACCTTCTCACCTTTACCTCTGCTCACACCCTTTTCTGAAGAGGTAATAATTCTAGTTTTGATAGACTCTTGAGGATTTATGTGAATATAAACATGTTTCATTTGTGAATTGCTGTACTGTTAAGGTACCTGCTTGTGTCTGGACTATAGTGCACTTATTTTGTCTTTTTTTTTTATTATTATTATTATTGTTTGGGTAGAACATTTGTTAATTTAATAGTTTTTCCTGTCTGTGTGTATGTATGTATTTTTTTTTGTTTTTGGTTTTAATTATTATTTGTGTCTATTGCAGCAGCATATTGGTCCATTTGTTACAGGATTGATACCGAACTATAGACCTATTTAACAATTGGTACATCCGCGATAGTAGTACTGTATACTTGAAACTGTAAAGGTACAAGTTGGTCATGATTTAAAAGAAAAAAAAACAGAAAAAAAAAAAAAGGTATGAATATTTGCTCCAAGATTGCAAATATGCTGCTTTAAAAAGGAGGGGGGGGGGGGGGGGGACAACAGCATTTGTTTTGTTTTTTTTTGTTTGTATTTTTGAAAGCCGTTCGTGTGCTTGTAGTACTTACACCACAGTGTTATAAACCTGTACGCCGCATCTATAGGTCACCATCCCCACACCAACTCTCCGGGCACTTCTGCTGATCCACCGTTCAAAGTCAAAGTCCTGATTTTTTTTTCCCGCTTCTAGTGATTATCAGCATTTCAAAGTATTACCTTACAACATTTGCTGCTACTGTGTTTTAGTAGGATATATATATATATATGTGGTTTATTTTTTCTCCGTTCTTCCTTTCTCTCTCTCTCTCTCTTTCTCTTTCTGCTGTTTTTGTTTTGCTTGCCATAAACGTTCTCATCATTACCCACTCAAAATACTGATCCATGAGTTGCTTTGCTTTGCTTTTTTCGTTTTATTTTTGTTTTAATTTTTTGTTTTTTAATTTGCTGTGGAACTAAGAATGTGAAAGCTGTCAAAGGGTGTTCAATTTTTACGAATCACTTTCTAGTTTGGTAATTAAAACCATTGTGATTCATTCCAAAGTAACAGAAGGCTATTTGTATGAAAGGAAAAAGGCTTGTAAACAAAGGAAGCTAAGCTGTTGTACATATTCGTAGTTGGCTGTGCATGGTACAAATTTATTAATATGAAGAAATGCAAAAATGTATTGCTTTTGGTATTTCCTATTCTGAGATGAGCAAGTAGCATGTAATGCAACTGTTTGACAGGTTAAATCAAATCATGCTTAGTTATTGTTTCAAACGATGAAATCAACATTTCCTCCTATGTTTTATTATTGTACAGGTGTTTTTTTTATTTGTTCAAAGTTTAAAACAAAATATCATTTTTTTTAATTCTCTGTGTGAGCTTTTTAAATGTTCTTATTTGAAATTTTTAGTATTTTAACATTTTACTTTAATTCTAAAGACACTTTTCGATTGTGTTTCATAAGAGACATCCTGGCCTACCAAGGTGCAATTCTGCCATTGTACAAACATAAGCGACTGTCCTGATTCCAAAGGCTTTCACACCTATGGCTCTTTGCCTTCCCCCCTGACCCCCTTGACCCCCTGACCCCCCCCCGCCGCCCCCCCCCCCCCCCCCCCCCCACTCTGTGGCTCAGCATCGAAAAGACTGAACTGTCGCGGCCGGCATCATGGGCTAAGATGCTGGCGTTTGACAGGACGCTTCCCACACACAAGGACTGGTAAAAGCTAACAAACCAACAAAAAGGATGGTCCACAATATAACTGTACATAGATATTGCAACTGCACAGCAGCCAAAAAGAGAAAAAACAAAAAAACGAACTTTCACAAAAAAAAAAATGAATGGATTGTTTCATGTTTATGGGGACAGCCTTCAAAAGGCTGAAAATTGGAGTTCTTCTGGATGTCAAAGGGATTTTCACGGCGCAAATCTTATCCTACACAATATGTACTCTTCAACATCTGGGTTACATAGGAAATGCACCCTGAGGTTTTAATAAGAAGAAGCCCCTATGGCTAAAACTTTAAATAAACTAAACCAAAAATGTTATTGATGTTTTATATATAGAGGGTAGTCGCATTAGTTTTTGTTACTGTACTGTTTGAGGTCTCAACTGTACCGTACCACGGTAATAACATGGTTTTGAAACCTTTTTTTTTATTTTGTCACAGACCTGTTGTCATAGTTGAAATGACGTTTATTGTAGATGGTATTTGAACAACTTCTGGAAATAGTTCATCAAGTATGTTTGTTGCTCATTGTTGTGATACATTAAAAACTGTATCTGCAAACCACGTCGGCTCGCCCGCAAATCTCCTTTGTTTTGCCGTCCGTCGTCGTCGTCGTCGTCGTCTCGGACATGCGCATAATCTTCGCCTCATTTATGATTGTTATTATGAGTCTTCATATATCTTCCCCGGCGCTTTATCACAACATCAACGGCGTCCTACCATTTCATTATTTTAACGGCGTCGATAAATAAAGAAACCTGTGATTCATAGAGCAACTGAACTTTCTCAGAGGAAGTTCTTGCAAAGTTTCCATTTGAGTTGAAAAAAACGCATGACTTCCACATCATGGCAATAGGTTTCATGCTTTATTTCTTCTGATAATTCAATTAAACGTATCGGAGATAAGCGGATTAGTTCTCGGGACAAAGGTACGTGGTACATTCATTTCACAACGTATGATCCAGATCCAGTCCTTCTTTCATTACGTTGTTTTCCGTGTTATTTTTCCCATTTCTCGTTCAATCTTCTACGTTTCAGATGTACTTCATGCAGTATCGTGTTATTAATGTGCCTTTTTTTTTCTCCATAATTTGACGTTAAGACAAAGACAGAATTGTAATTTGATCGGCCGTCGTATTGCTTTCATCGGCGGGTGCAGGCTCCCCTCCACCGTCCAACACAATACATCAAAATGGACGCCCCTCACATTGAAGGGGGCCTTCAAGAAATATTACATCTGAGCGCCGTACATTCTGACTGTTTGATTCACATTACATTCATTTTATTTTTTTGACATTTATTTGATTTACATCCAGCGTTCAGCGGTAAACACACACACACATACACACACACACACACACACACACACATATACAGTATATACATGTATATATATATATATATATATATATACACATACATTATATACATTCTGACTTCTGTTTGATTCACATTACATTTAAAAAAAGACATTTGATTTACATCTAGAATTCAGCAGTACACACACACACACACACACACACACACACACACACACACACACACACACACACACACACACACACACACACACATACATATCGATGTATAGCTGTTATAACTAATGCATATTCTACGACGCTTGTGGTCTTATAATTTATTCTCTCTGGACTCTCCGTCGTAATATGGAGGCCCGTCTATAAATAAGCAATAACACACAATATAGTGGGCAACAGAGTGGACGCCATAACGGCTTATGTGTGTGTGTGTGTGTGTGTGTGTGTGTGTGTGTGTGCGTGTGTGCGTGTGTGCGTGTGTGCGTGTGTGCGTGGTGTGTGTGTGTGTGTGTGTGCGTGTGTGCGTGTGTATAGCATATTTTTGTATCAATAGCAAATTAGCCGATTCGGTTTAAATGCAAATAAAAAAAAGATGATGCTAGCCCCCCCCCCCCCCATGACACTACGACACCCTTTATACCTTAACCTTAAAAAATTCCATTAAAAATGGAGAGGGGAGGGGGGGGGGGTGTGGTGGTGGGGGTTGATGGTTTTGGACACTCGCACAACACACACACACACACAACACACACACACACACACACACACACACACACACGGAGCGCGGTAACCTTTTGCATGTGGCGGGGTCACGCCACTTCTGCTGCCACATTAAAAAATTGCACATCAGGACGCGGCGTGACACAATACATCACGTCCCGCCCGCCGGCCCGGCCCTCCCGGTCGCCGGTGTCAGGGTCACGGGGAAAACCTGACATTCACAAGTCATTAAACCCGCCCTAATGAAATCTCAAGTGGGGGGGGGGGGCGGGGTTAGGGGGGCTGGGGAGGCGGGGTTAGGGGGCCGGGGAGGCGGGGTTTAGGCGTGGGGGCTTATTCTGTTTTGTTCGTTTTTTTCTTTTTCTGACACTCTGGCTTTTTGGTTCGGCTCGTCCAACAACACATTAAGATACATAAAAGCAAAAAGGAGAGAAGCTACCGAGGAGGCGGGGTTAGGGGGCCGTGGAGGCGGGGTTAGGGGGTGCGGGGGTTAGGCGTGGGCTTATTTTGTTGTAGGTTTTTTTTGTACATTTTCTGACACTCTGGTTTTTTGGTTTGGTTCATCCAACAACACATGAAGACACGCAAAAGCGAAAAGGGGAACGCTACCGAGGAGGCGGGGTTAGGGGGCCGGGGAGGCGGGGTTAAGGGGGGCCGGTAGGCGGGGTTAGGGGTGGGGGCTTATTCTGTTTTGTTTTTAAAAAATTTCTGACACTCTGGATTTTGGTTTGGTTCATCCGACAACACATTAAGACACACACAAGCGGGAAAAAGCTATGCGGTTACTTTGCCGCAATATCACGAAGCCAGCCCCCCGACCCCCCCCCTCGCCACCACGCACACACACACACACACACATACACACACACACACATACACACACACTCGTCTTGAGTGTGAGGCCCCCCCCCCCCCCCCCCCCCCCACCCTCACGCCCTTGAAAACGATGTCCTTGGTTTTCTTTTCTTTTTTTCTACAGGGCACAGCTTTTTCCAGCTGAATGGCACTTTCTCCATGTTGTTCAGCACCCCCACCCACCACCACCACCCACCCACCACCACCACACCACCCCACCACCACCCAAGCCCCCCTCTTTGGGTGTCCAACGTTGTCATGGCTGCTGGGCGGAGGGTCTTCAATCCACCCACCCCCACCTTCCATATTATGGGACTGAATTGCGTTTGACCTTTGGAGAGGCGGGACCAAACAATGGCTGAAGGCATTTTCATTTCTCAGGCCTTCTCCGGCAAAACGGCGAGAGATCTGCGGCCCCCTTCACTCTCTCTCCCCCTCTCTCTCTCTCTCTCTCTCTCTCTCTCTCTCTCTCTCTCTCTCTGTCTCTCTCCGTCTCTCTCTTTCTCTTTCTCTCAGCTCATTGTGGTTCACTTGGCAATTGGCAATTCATTAGCGCCCGGGCTAAATGGGTGGTGCTGCTGCGTGTGTGTGTGTGTGTGTGTGGGTTGTGTGTGAGAGAGGGTGTGGTGTGTGTGTGTGTGTGTGTGGTGTGTGTGTCTCTCTATCTATATATGTATGGAGTACATTGTGTACGTATGTAGCCTACATTGTGGTTGAGCGTCAGATGTGTTGAAGTGAATCGACGACGCGATAGAGTCAAGAGGAGGGAGAGAGAGAGAGACAGAGAGAGAGACCAGCAGAGAGAGAGCGAGAGAGAGAGAGAGAGAGAGAGAGAGAGAGAGAGAGAGAGAGAGAGAGAGAGAGAGAGAGCAGATTCAGATGTAAAATGGTTCATTTTGTAGCTTTGCTTGATAACATTTCTCTGTCTGTCACAGATTTAATTTCCCAGCTGGTTTCATATGGATAAAGTTTGTCAGAATAGATACTTATGTGGGGCTTATGGTTATAAACCACAGCTTATATAAACCACCAACCCCATACTGTATATACTGAATTAATACATTTTTTGTCAAAAAACCAAAACCAAAATCCTGAATCCTTCTAAAGTGTACTTTTTATGTTTTCATGATTTTGAGGGACTTGTGGATTTCCGGTCGAGAGGTATATTATATTATATTATATTATATTATATTACATTATATTATATTATATTATATTATATTATATTATATTAATATATATTATATTATATTGTGGCCGACGAATACACTACCCCGCCAAAAAACAGTTTTTTAAAAAGATTGACCTGTGATTTCAAAATGGCTCTCTCTTCTCTCTTCTGCATCCCTCACCCAGTACACCACTCTGCTGGGCCCCACCCTGGGCACTGGGCACCGGGGCCCCGGAGAGGCCTCGGCGTTCCTCTTCCCACAGAGCAGGGGCCCCGGAGACTCGGGAAGGCAGAGCAGCGCAGCGCCCGCTCTCTCGCCGTCGCCTGCAGCCAATGGATTTTCTCTGGATAATACAATGTTTGGGACAGAGAGGCAGGGATTAGTCCGGACGGATACATCCACCACCACCACCCATCCACCACCACCACCCACCCATCCACCACCACCCACCCATCCACCACCACCCACCCACCCATCCACCACCACCCCACCCCACCCCACATGCCCAATCTAATTAGACTGGAATCAGTTTAAGATGAAAGCAAGCCTCGGCATTGCCGCACTAAATACTGGAATTAGTATTCCCCGCATGGGAATTTAATGACGGAGACTGAAAATCCAATCACATTTGCTTCCCCCTGGTTTAGCTCGAGCCCCACCTCTCCCACCCAACAGCACCACCACCACCACCACCACCACCACCACCACCACCAGCACCCTCTCTCTCTCGTGCATTGGGTCGGGCCAATGACGAGATGAAAGAAGAAGAAAAAAAAAAAACGACAGCAACAATGATTTGTCTGTCAATAAGGTATCGACCGGCGCGGCGTCAGAGGCCACATGTGTGTATCGGCGTTGCTATGTTGTCCTCATTTAGTTCGGATAAACAGCTTATCATCAGACGCTCGGTCTCGGACGCTCGGTGACGCGCCGGGGGCCTCAAGGTTCTCAAGGCTCTCGAGCGCACCCGTGAATCGGACCGACAGCGGCTTGTGAGAAGTATTCAAATCTATATCTTTGACCGGAAAGCGATTGGGTTTTGAAGTAAGGACTGTTAACCCCACAGAGTTGTTCTAAATGTGTACACGATGCCGTAGTTTTCTCTGTGCGCCGCCGCGTCGAGTAAAAGTTGCTCTTCTGTGCGGAAGGAGAAAAAAGTTGAGCCTCCAGTTGTCCTTTCTAGTTTAGATTTGAATTGGACCAACGTGGATATATATTAATTTACCCCGAGACGGCCCCCCCCCCGCAGATTAAATCTATGGGCCTTCTACACACAGTAATTGGAGAAGCTAGTTATGAATCAGTTCTTTAAATCAAAGTGCTGATTATTGCAAACAGATTGAAACTGTCAAATTATCGTTATCAGTCATTCAAAATCGCTCGGCTTTATAGTTTTTATTATCCGACCGACCGTTTTTCCCCCCCCACCGCCGTCCCCACACACTTTCGCTCTGCGGGCTCCTCGCTGATAAAACAGAACACATTTCGCCGGTCACATTAATATAAAACATTCTCGCAGTCTCTTGACTTTATCTTTGCCCTTATTATTGTTTCCCTGCCTCGCCTCTCTCCCGCGCAGCCGTGGGGGGAACACTATTTTAAAACCGGTAAAACACAAACCATACTTCAACGTCGTCCCCCCTTGATTAACGACGCGCACCAGAAATAACGCGAGCGCACCTGGGCTCCGTTCACCGCACGACGTCTCCCACACCTGCGATTCATCCACCGCCGCCGCCACGAGAGGAAGAAAAAAAAAAACGTTTCACCTGAGGAATCAGGAAACCGGCCGTCCCTCGTGCACAAAATAGTGCACGTGAAATCCCGTTATTTATGGCCCGGCTGTGTTCGGAGGTATGCGGCGGCGGGCGGCGGCGGCGGCGGCACGAGAACTAAAAGAAGAAGAAAAGAAAAGAAAAAAAACGTGTGCGGAACCTGTTGTATTTCAACAGGTGTGACGTGACTCACACACACACACACACACACACACACACACACACACACACACACGTGACTCACACACACACACACACACACACACACACACACACATAAAGGAAAAGCGATTACTGTGGAAAAGTGAAGAGGAAAAATGTGATTTTATTAAGTGGATCAAAAGGAATGGTAAATGGTAAACAGGGATTGCATTATCGGGATTTATATTGCGCTTCCCAGTATCGCCTCACATTCACCCATTCATACACCGACGCCGGCGGTGGTGTCAACCATGCAAGGTAACAACCAACACGTCAGGAGCAGGTAGGGTTAGGTGGTGTCTTGCTCAGGGACACCTCCACACTTAGCTAGGAGGAGCAGGTAGGGTTAGGTGGTGTCTTGCTCAGGGACACCTCCACACTTAGCTAGGAGGAGCAGGTAGGGTTAGGTGGTGTCTTGCTCAGGGACACCTCCACACTTAGCTAGGAGGAGGGGGAGGAGCCAGCCGGGGGATCGAACCGGCGACCTTCCTCTTACCTCCTGAGCTACCGCCAGCTACTACGCCACCACCCGAAGACACGGTGGTTGGTACGGTGGAGAGAAAGAGCTTTATTGTGGTGGTTATAGTGCTGGCGTTCGAGCCCCCCCAGGTACCCCCCCCGAACGTCTGCAGTATCCCAACCAGCGTCGGCGACTCGGCACGGAGAGAGAGACGGCTGACCCCCGCTTGCTCTCGCACATCTGAATCCACTCACCGGCGTCGCCGCCACGACCCTCGTGTGCGTTTTTTGCGTATTTTTTTTGAAGCCATTTGAGTTAAACCCCGGCTGTGCTCAACTGGCTCCACCTGTGTCCCATATAGAACATTATTTAGTGTGTCACCGTTTCGCAGTGATGTCTGAAATGGGAGTTCAAATACAAATCTGGTTTCCCCCCCCCCCCCCCGTGGGTGCGCGCTACTTACAGGAATACCCATGATGCACCGGGACAGAAGTGTACTAAACTAATGCGCACTTATTGCTGTGTCCGCACGACGTCCCATGATGCACCGCTCTTTTCATTATCATTAGAATCATCTAATAAAGATGGAATTTCCGGTGCATCGTTAATTAGCGTCCAAAATTCCCCATATACTTTTCCCTGAATAGTGTACTTTTGTCGTGCATAGGGAATGAGGGAACGCTGTCCTTTTCTGTCGTCGTTGTTGTCGTTTCTCTGAGGGTTCATTAGTTAATTGGTTCATCGGTCGCTGGTCGTGTCTCGTCGACGTGATTACTGAGGCAGGTGAAGGTCAGAGAGAGAGAGGAGAGCTCAGCAATTTATGCGCGTGTCCAGTTTGGTGTTCACCTTATTCCATTTGGCCGTTAAAGGAGACGTATTGTTACCACCCACACACACACACACACAGCGCGAATCAGCCATTTCAAAAACCGCCGTCATCTCCGGTTCTTGACATCACAAGTGGGTGAGTGTCCACCCCAGATGTACGGCGGAAAGATCGGCCTACCGGTTGCTACCACAGTCCACTGGGTAGGCTGGTAGGCCGATCTATCCGGCGTACTTCTAGATGGACACGTCCCCACTTGTGATGTCACAAACCGGAGATGACAATAAATGCACGATCGTTTCAATGCTTTCCGTGTGTATTTAAGTTAACAGCCGAGGCCTCAAGTGGCCAGCGGTACAACGTGGTGGTGGTGGTGGTGGTGGTGGCTGTGACTCCCCATAGACGCCCCGTAACCATCACCATCGGAGGATAGAAACGTCTCCTAAATGACTCCAAGTAAACACCCAACGGCCACGATGCCGATGAGGAAGGCTTGTGTCTTGTGTCCTTCTGGAAACAAAACCGGATCTTGCATACATAAAGAATAAAGCAATAATATCTGTCCTATATACAGTATATATATATATATGTATATATATATATATATATTTATATACATGTGGGCTTACTGCTTATTGCTTGCTTGTGTAAAAGCTGGAATATTTGCTTCCGTGGGGCTGAAGACGGGGGGTTGGTTGGCGTGGGGGGAGAAGCTAACCTACACCTGTCTCCTTATTGCATTTTGGGTCAAAGATACAATCACGGCCCGGTGTCTCCACGGGACACGCAGCCAACTAACACCGATTCCTTAAGCAAGAAAAGGAGAAGGTGGACGTGTGAGGGAGGGAGGGAGGGAGGGAGGGATGGATGGATGGAGCGAGAAGGTGGGAGGGAGGGAGGGAGACAGATAAACCAACCAGAAAGAGACGGAGAGAGAGAGAGAGAGAGAATAAAAGGTATAGGCATTACAGAGGCCCGGAATGAGCCACGTGGTGTAGACGCCGGGGCGAGGGGAGGTGGAGACGGCGAACGAGAGGAAGGCGGAGGAGGTGGAGAAGAGAGGAGGAGAGAGGTAGAAATGGAGAGAGATGGGGAGAGAGAGAGAGAGAGAGAGAGAGAGAGAGAGAAGAGATAGGTACCTGAGAGAAATCAAACACGGGCGGCGCGCCACAGAAGGTACGTGGGGGAAAAACGAGCATGTTTTGGGCGGCCCCGCTGGGACTTTCCCCGGCAGATCGTTTGCCTCGGTTTCCCAATCTGTTTTTCCCGGTGGAAGCGCGTCGGGCTCGTCGGAAGGCTCTGGGAACGTCGCGCTGGGGGGACGCGGGCACGCAGGCAGGCAGGCAGGCGTCGGGATGGGATTGCTTAAGACAGATGAAACAAGCAGTTTTTTTGATGTTATCTCGGGGCGGACAAAAGCCGCATTTCCCGCGCCTGCCGCGTGTGCGTGTGTGTGTGTGTGTGTGTGTCTGTGTGTGTGTGTGTGTGTGTTTTCTCTCTATTCCTGCACCTTTCCTCTGACACAAAGGGCCCTGTGTAGTTTGTTGTGTAGTTCAAGGGTGTGTGTGGGGGGGGGAGGGGGGCGGAGGGTTGTCAAGGTTGTAAATATCTAAACACATGAGAAGGCTGTGACAGCGAGTGGGTGGGATTCACATGCCAAACCCCCCGAAAAATCAAATATTTCTTATGGATATTTTGTTATCAAGAAGGATTAGCAGCGAGTATCATGCGCACACACACACACACACACACACACACACACACACACACACACACAAAACACTCTCTCCATCTCTCGTGTTGTGTGTGTGTGTGTGTGTGTGTGTGTATAGACGCCATTTCTGTTCCAAAACACCTTGTCAAGAATTCCGACACACACACACACACACCGACACACTCACACACTCTCTCACTTGGCTCTCTCTCTCTCTCTCTCTCTCTCTCTCTGGGCGAGACAGCTCTCGCTCTCGTTCTCGTTCTCTCGTTCTCGAGTCGCTGGGAGCCCCGGAACAATAGCATCGCGGTGGAGATCAGGGGGTCAGGCTTTGTTATATTGCTTTACATGTTAAAGCGCTCTCCGAACAGCCAAGGGCCTAGGAGGGCTGGCCGGCTGGTTGGCTGGCTGGTTCGTTGGTTGGGGAGGTGGGGGGTGGTGCTGGTGGTGGTGGTGGTGGTGGTGGTGGTGGTGGTGGGGTTTCACCGAGAAGCGTGTCGAGTCGTTGGGGAAATAACTGGCTGCTGGAGGAGCAGATGGAGGAATTTTAGGAGGTGATGGGAAATCGGCCCACATATGGGTTCACGTACAGACACACGCATGCAAGCATGGACGTATAGACACGCACACACACACACACACGCACACACACACACACGCACACGCATCACTTTCACAGCGTATCATCCCATTCTATTTTTTTATATATTTTATTAATTTATTTATTTATTTATTATTTATTTATTTATTTTTTTTATTTTTTATTTTTTATTTTATTTATTTTTATTTTTTTTTTTATTTTTTTTTTTTTTTTTTTAAGCAATGCTCACACACACACACACACACACACGCATACATACACATGTGCATGCACACACACACTTTAATCATGCCATGTGGAGTGGAAGAACAGGCAGTGAAGAAATAGAAAGGGAATAAGAAGTGACACTCATGCATATTCCCCAGGTGGATTGCTGGTTGCTGGTTGGTTACTGGTTGCTGGCTGCTGGCTGACTGGTTGCTGGTTAGTTGCTGGTTGGTTGCTGGCTGGAGGCTGTTTGGTCGCTGGCTGGCTGGTAGCTGGTTGGTTGCTGGCTGTTGGCTGGCTGGTGGCTGACTGGTTGCTGGTTAGTTGCTGGTTGGTTGCTGGCTGGTGGCTGTTTGGTCGCTGGTTGCTGGTTGGTTGCTGGCTAGTTGCTGGTTGGTCGCTGGCGGGTGTCTGGCTGGTGGCTGGCTGGTCACTGGCTGGTCGCTAGTTGGTGGCTGGTTGGTTGCTGGCTGGTGGCTGGCTGGTGGCTAGCTGCTGGTTGCTGGCTGGTGGCTGGCTGGTGGCTAGCTGGTGGCTGGCTGGTGGCTGGCTGGTGGTTAGTTGGTGGCTAGCTTGTGGTTAGCTGGTGGTTAGTTTGTGGCTAGCTTGTGGTTAGCTGGTGGTTAGCTGGTGGCTATGGTGGTTTTGGTGGCTAGCTAAACCACACCACCACACACACACACAAACACACACACACACACACACACACACACAACACACACACACACACACACACACACACACACAACACACACACAACACACACACACAGCACAACATCACACACACACACCACACATAGACATGCACGCACACACACACACACACACAAACACACTATACGCACACACACACTACACACACACACACACACACACACAACACACACAACACACACACACACACACACTCACACACAGAGAGAGCACATTAATGCACGGTGTAATTTATCCAATCAGAGCGGCGGGGATGAGAAGCCGGAACGCGAGTCAGATTTGTTTTTCCCGCCTCTCTCCGACTCGACGCATCATCCCCGGCGAGAACATTTGCATCCCGGCAGACGTTTGTAACGAGAGAAAAAATAAGGACGAAAGAAAGGCTTTTATTTTTTTATGTTTAAATGCTAATTTTAATGAGGGGGCCTGTGTGTGTGTGCTGTTCCTTTTGGAGTCCTTAAGAGCCCCCTCTAAATCATTAAAACTTGCTCCGTCTTTGATTTCAAGGTCATTTGATGGAACAAGGCAGCCTTAAGTGGCCCTCACCCGAAGGCTGGCTGCTGGCTGGTGGCTGGCTGGTGGCTAGCTGCTGGTTGCTGGCTGGTCGCTGGCTAGCTGGTGGCTGGCTGGTTGCTGGCTGGTGGCTGGCTGGTGGCTAGCTGCTGGTTGCTGGCTGGTCGCTGGCTAGCTGGTGGCTGGCTGGTTTCTGGCTGGTTTCTGGCTGGCTGGTTGAGCCCGAAAACTCCCCCTCCACGCCCACCCCCCCCCACTCACCCCCCACACCTACACACATACAGGTACACAACTGTTCACACACACACACACACACACACTACACACACACACACACACACACACACTCACACACAGAGAGAGCACATTAATGCACGGTGTAATTTATCCAATCAGAGCGGCGGGGATGAGAAGCCGGAACGCGAGTCAGATTTGTTTTTCCCGCCTCTCTCCGACTCGACGCATCATCCCCGGCGAGAACATTTGCATCCCGGCAGACGTTTGTAACGAGAGAAAAAATAAGGACGAAAGAAAGGCTTTTATTTTTTTATGTTTAAATGCTAATTTTAATGAGGGGGCCTGTGTGTGTGCTGTTCCTTCTGGAGTCCTTAAGAGCCTCCTCTAAATCATTAAAACTTGCTCCGTCTTTGATTTCAAGGTCATTTGATGGAACAAGGCAGCCTTAAGTGGCCCTCAGACCCGAAAGTGGCCTATATGCCAAAGACCGCAAATGAATGTAGCCTAATGCTTTTTAATTTGCATTCGTCTTTAAAAAACACTGCACAGCCATCCCCGAGTCATAATAGGCTGAGATGGCCGTCCGAGGGCCCCGCCGGTCATTAGCGGCGCGGCTCCGGAGCTCCGCTCAAACGAAGGCCTCGCTTTCAACTTAAGCCCATTACCGGGAGATACATTAGAGCCTGCTGCTGCTGATGCTGCCGCCGCCGCCGCCGCCGCTGCCACCGCCGCCGCCGATACCCTTTGTCTGTTTTCTCCGTATATTTCCACATACAGAACTTAATCCTCCATCAGTATATAAATATATACCTTTATATGTATATATATATAAATATATATATACTGTATATATATCTGTGTTACAGCTGGACACCGGGTACGCAGTGTACACACACACACACACGCACGGTGATTTGCAGAAAGCGCACATTTACGACAAAAATGGGGAACGACGCGAGAGCTGGGAGGGAGGGAGGGAGGAAGGAGGGGGAGGGAGGGAGGGAAGGGAGGAGAGGAGGGAGAGAGGGAGGGAGGAAGGAGGAAGGAGGGAGGAGGGAGAGGGAGGAAGGAGGGAGAGGAGGAGAGGGAGGGAGGGAGGGAGGGAAGAATGGAGGGAGGGAGGGAGGGAGGGATGGGGAAGAGAGGGATAGAAGGAGGGAGGGAGGGAGGGAGGGATGGAGGGCGGGATGGAGGGAGGGAGGGATGGAGGGAGGGAGGGAGGGAGGAATGGAGGCAGGAGGGAGGGAGAGAGGGGAGAAGGAGGGAGGGAGGGAGAAGGAGGGAATGGGGGAGGGAAGAGGAGGGAGGGACGGAGGGAGGGAGGAGTGAGATTCTCTGTAATTTTCTTGTCATCTTTTGCCACTTCGTCGAGACAGAAAAAGAAAAGAAAAGAAAAGAAAAGAAAAGAAAGAGAAAAGCCACGGGGG
>PIJE02001254.1:97910-100410 GCA_002895965.2 Coryphaenoides rupestris | reverse complement strand
AGTACACAGCTTATATCAGCCCCTTTTGTCGGGGAAATTGGACAAAAATGAAAAAAAAATAAATGATATCTCGACCAATATAGTCGTGATGTGCGCCCTGCCCTGCCCTACATTCCTGTGGAATCACAGACTCAAATCACATCGGTAGAAGTTATCGAAAGTTTCAAAGCGGCCGACCGCTACCCCGAAGCCACAGGAAATTCACTGGGACATCTGGAGGGATGTGTGTGGATGAACGGTCATTTATTCTGGATTCTAGATCAGTAGGACCCGGGATTGGGGCACACACACACACACACACACACACACACACACACACACACACAGACACACAGACATGTCTCCTGCTAGATCCCATACCTGAGGCACACCGCAACACACACCTGTGTATAATCCCTCACCCCGCCCTCCCCGCCATCCAGTTCCCTTGGGGTCATCCTGTCCTACAAGCTTTCGTCCAATCAGAAGACAGGTCAGGCCTCGTTTCGTTTTTTTTTTAGACCGTCGTCTCCGCAGAGATGGCGTTTTAAGAAAAAAGATCAAACATCATCACACAGGGAAAAAAATAAAAAACCCACCAAACGCTGTCCGTCTGATGTGGATTTAGAGTCGGGTTATTGGTGTCTGTCACACACACACACACACACACACACACACACACACGCACACACACGCACACACGCACATACCGCAGACAAACAGGATATGATATTACACACGCATACATATGAACAGAGTTGAACAGACTTAAGCCGCGGGAGGGTGTGTGTGTGTGTGTGTGTGTGTTGTGTGTGCATCTGTGTGTGTGTGTGTGTGTGTGTGTGTGTGTGTGTGTGTGCTTGTGTGGTGTTGTTCTGTGTGTGTGTGTGTGTGTGTGTGTGTGTGTGTGTGTGTGTGTGTGTGTGTGTGTTTGGCTGATGTGTTAGTTGACCGTGTGTGTGTGTGTGTGTGTGGTGTGTGTGTGTGTGTGTGTGTGTGTGTGTGTGTGTGTGTGTGTGTGTGTGTGTGTGTGTGCGTGTGTGTGTGTGTGTGTGTGTGTGTGTGTGCGTGTGTGTGTGTGTGTGTGGGGTGTTCTTTAATTGGAAAAGAGCCTTTGGCTTGCGGATGACAATAATAAGGATAGTACAATAGCTTTGATTCCAACATGCAGAGAGAGAGAGAGAGAGGGAGAGAGAGAGTGATAGAGAGAGAGAGAGAGAGAGAGGGAGAATGCTACCATTAAAACGCCGGCACCCACCTTGCACCACTTCGTTGGCGAGCGGCTTCGAGGACTCCCCCTGAACGCCCCGTGCTTCGCTAATGGAATTAGAGAGGGTACAAACTATCCTGCGGGATACCTACACACACCAACACACCCACCCAACACCCAACACCACCACCCAACACCACCACCACCACCACCACCACCCCTACTACAACACCACCCACCCCTGGTCTTAATGCGCCCGGTCGGTCCACACTTTCCACTTTGCTTTTGCACAAAGTCACTGAGTTTATGTCCACCTACAAAATGACACAGCGCACAGGAATGCGCATTAGCGTTGCACTTATCGTCGTCCTACTTTGTCTGGTTTTTCCCCAATAGATCACATCACCATTTTCCTTTGTGTTTTAGGGGGGAGGAGCTTGGGGGGGGGGGGGGGGGGGGGTGGGAGTTCACCTGTCTGCGGTGCAAAGCAGGCGAACCCGAAAGGTGTATTTATATATATATCCTGTTATTTTTTTGTGTTCCTGTTGTTGTTGTTGTTGTTGTTGTTGTTGTTGTTTTTGTCGAGTTCTCCAAAAGATATCTGAAACCTGTCTTGTAACACATCCAAGTATGTCAATAACAGGTTAAGGGGTGGAGAGAGAGAGGTGGGAGGAGAGGGGAGCTTCGGAGGGGAGGAGGTGCGGATGAACATCTATGGAACGAACCCAACGAAACAAACAAACAGCCCAAAAGTGGAAGGAGAGAGAGAGAGAGAGAGAGAGAGAACAGTTGATGTATTGATTATTGCTTTATTGATCTCACCTTAATTAGTTGTTGACTCGAAACGACACGCGCACAGGAACGCATTAGCGTTGAGCTTATCGTCGTTCCTACTTTGTGTGGTTTTCCTCCATAGATCACTCACCATTTTCCTTTGTAGGTTTTTAGGGGGAGGAAGCTGGGGGGGGGGGGGGGGGGTGGGATTCACGCTGTCTGCGCGTGCAAAGCAGGCGAACGCCCGAAAGGTGTATATTTATATATAATCCTGTTATTTTTTTGTGTTCCTGTTGTTGTTGTTGTTGTTGTTGGTTGTTGTTGTTGTTGTTTTGTTGGTTTTGGTCGAGTTCTCCAACAGATAATCTGAAACCTGTCTTGTAACACATCCAAGTAGTCAAATACACAGCGTTAAGGGGTGGAGAGAGAGAGGTGGGAGGAGAAGGGGAGCTTCGCGGGAGGAGGTGCGCAATGAAAATCTATGGAAAAGAACCACGAAACAAACAAACAGCCCAAAAGTGAGAGAGGAGAAGAGAG
>PIJE02001254.1:89823-96366 GCA_002895965.2 Coryphaenoides rupestris | reverse complement strand
AGAGAGAGAGAGAGAGAGAGAGAGAGGACGAACCCGAGCAGGAGAACAATAAAGAGAATCCCCTCGCAGGCAGGCGGGCTGCGAGGCGTAAGGTGCGCTTAAAGTTCAGCGCCAGCAGCTCGCAGGTAGCCGCGCTACGAGGCCGCGCCGCAACACCTGCTGGGCTCCGTGTACAACGGGGGCCCAATTATCTCCGTCTGCCTCGACTTCCCCCGCGAACGGCCCCTCGTCGCTCCGGCGGGTCAGAAGCGCAATCAATCACACCTAAAATAAGGAGGCAATTTCCTGGTCCTTTATCGCCCGGTATCACGGTGTTGTTCTGGTCACAATCCTCACATCATAAGGAGGATTTGGGGGGGGGGTGGGTTGTGGGGGGGGGGGCGGCATTGAGGACCACCTCGCTGGAGTCCGGAGTGTGTGCTGCATGCAATAAAACTGTCTTGGGTGGGGCAGGCGGCAGGTGGTGGGGGCGGCATTGCCAAGGAAATGTATTGTATATATATATATATATATTTTTTTATCGGGGAAGTTCGGTCGGCCTATGTACGTATGTGTGTGTGTCTGTCTGTGTGTGTGTGTGTGTGTGTGTGTGTGTGTGTGTGTCTGTGTGTGTGTGTGTGTGTGTTGAGCTGAAGGCGTTTTGTGTGCTTTTAGTTTTTTTTGCAGGATCTGTGAGCTGCTCGGCTCGCTATCGGCGTTTTTGTTGGCGTTCGTTCGTTCGGTGGTTCGCTTGTCGGGGAGACAGCGTTCCTGGCGGTGCAGCGAATGTTGTCCTGTACGCCCGCAGGGGTAGAGCCTCTATTGTTTAAAAAATCGTCATAACTCAATTTGATCTTTGCCTGTGAAGGATACAAACGGCGTCGTTGTTTTCCGTTGCTGCCGCCGCTGTTGTTGCTGTAATCTAGTGCGCAATAAAGTTAGCGGCGGGAAATTGAAGTCGAAGACGCCCGTTGAAGGAAATGAAATAAACTTCAACATCAACTACTAACGGGGGGGGGGGATGCATTGCGGAGAATAATGCATTCAGATCACTGATCTGTTGTGTGTGTGTGTGTGTGTGTGTGTGTGTGTGTGTGTGTGTGTGTGTGTGTGTGTGTGTGTTGTTAGTGTGTGACACAGACACACACACACGCACACACACACACACACACACACACACACACACACACCGCACCAAAACGGAGAGCGTAATGGGTGCCACAAAGTACCAGGTATTACCGAGAGCTCAGAGCAGAAGCTCTTTACTTTTACAACTACAACAAAAAACGATTTAATCTGCAAAATCAACGCCTCGCATCAAAGACATGCAGATGAGGGGGAGGGGCCGGACGGGACGGGACGGGGAAGGGGGGGCCGGGGGATAAAGACACTCATCAGAGCAACGGATGTAGTTAAGGATTCAAGGCCCTAATTCCCTTTCTCTTAAAACCTCCGTCAGGCGGTGGGGGTGGTGTTAGGGGGTGGTGGTGGAGGGGGGTCGGGCGGCGCCGTGCCAATTTGCTCCCTTAAATGGCTGGGTGTGAACGCGCCGATTGCTTTGCATGGCTGCTGGGAATCAAACACCACCCTCACACCCCACCAGCACACCACGCTCTCTCTTCCCCCGCCCTCTCGCCCTTTTTTCTTCTTTCTTCGTCTTACCTCTTCTTCCTTCGTCTTCTGCTCCCCGAGCGTGTGAATACGGAAAAGAGATCCCGGAGACAGATAGGGCTTAGCGGAGCCCGATAGCCCGAAAAGCTACCTCGGTTTTGCTCGCTTGCTTCAGTTCAGTTCCTGGGCCCTGTTCCAACCTCCCCGCTAATTCAATCCGTGGCCTAACTCAATTAATAGACTTTAATGCAGTGTTCTTTCTCTCTATCTGTTTCCTGGGGATTTGGGACTTCAATTAGAGAGCGCCGCCGTGGTACTGGAGTACAGGGAAGGAGAAGAAGAAGAAGAGAAGAGAAGAGAAGGGAAAAAAAGGGCTGAATTGTAAAGCCCTGCCTCAATGTTAAGACAATGACATGTCTCGGCGGCATTAAGGTTGATCATATATGCATCCTTAATCTCCCCGGCCTGCTTCCTCGAGACCCGCAGCAGTAGTACATTAATGTAATGTACGAACCGCATAAAATATTGACAACCGATTATTTTTCTTCCTTCTGGGGGGTGGGGGGGGGGGGGGGGGGGGGGGGGCGGGGGCCTTATACGCACGCTATATAGGGGTCTTCATTAGCCGGGAAATGTCCTTGTGATGCGTGAGGTGACTCGCGTCAAAGCCACGCCGGGAACCCGAACGTGTCTTTCTATAATGCATGTCGAAAGCGGCCGTCGGCTGGGTTCGTGACCCTGAACCTCGAGGTGCAGGGGCCTCTTTTTAATCGAACGGAGGAGATGTCTCGATACCGCGCTGGGCCTTCAATGCTTCCAAATCATTAATTCTGACCTTGCCAGTCCAGCATCAATGTGGAGGCCAGAGGGTACAGTGGATCCGCTCTCTGTCCACTGTTCAGGGAGGGCGATGCTAACTGTAGACTAACTGTAAAGGGAGCACCTTCGATTTTATTCCATCCATTTTCCTCATGTGCTGAAGGGAACCTATGAAGTATTTAAATGTAAGTAACCCCCCCCCCCCTACCTTTCAAAATTACCTTGCAATATTACCTTTCAACATCATGTGCAATATTCCTAATATCGTCTGCAATACTACTTCTCAACACCATTGCCAACTTATTTTTTACTTACTTATATTGTTTTTCTATTAGGCGTATACACTGTACATGTATTATTGTATTGTTTTTATTCTCGTGTTGTTGGTATTTTTGAGCAACCTCTGGCACACAAGTTTCCTTCGGGATGAACAAAGTTCGATCTTATCTTATCTTATCTTTAACTTTTTAGTGAAAAAAGAACGCATAGACGTGCACCAACACTTCCTAAGACGCAAACGGATGCAAAGTCTTCCACCCAACTCGGATTATTCCGCGCATCGGTTCATGACGGAGGTCGTGGGTAAAATGGCGGGAAAGACTTTTGTCCAGCGAACACAAAAAGTCGTCGTGGGGAGAATCGGGGAATGCGGGCGACGTTGAGGAAAGGTAAACATCGGCCATTTGCATTTAATACTACCCGCAATTAAACGATGAAAAGTCGGATGAAAATCGTTGAATTTGCCCTTTAACGTGTATAAGTGTGTGTGTGTGTGTGTGTGTGTGTGTGTGTCTCAGCCAACCTGTGCTGAAGAGGCCAGTGTGAGCGATAGCGGGGCCTCCATCACCACCACCACAGTCGGTATTGATCCAACCAGCAAGCAGCAACTGAGCCCCAATGATCAAGAGTGGAAGGAGGGAGGGAGGGAGAGAGGGGGGGAGGGTGGGAGGGGTTACAGAGAGGTGATCCTCCCCGCTGGTCCGCCTCTCGTCAGGCCCGGGAAAGCCTTCGCTCGGCTGGGGTTCGCTTGGCCCCGGGCCCAGCTCACTGGTGGAGGTTAACTCCAGCATAAATAAGCATCTTTGGACTCATTACAGGGATTAGAGGGTAATTCGCTGCAAGGAAGGAGAGACTGCTGCTGGGGTGTGTGTGTGTGTGTGTGTGTGTGTGTGTGTGTGTGTGTGTGTGTGTGTGTTTGGAGGCGGGGGTGGGGGTTAGGGGGTACAGTTTACGACACAGTCTTTTAGGGGCCAAGGGCCCAAGAGAGTTTACAGTGAGCCGAGAGAGAGAGAGAGAGAGAGAGAGAGAGAGAGAGAAGGAGGGGGAGAGAGAGAGTGAGAGAGGGTGAGGGTGAGGGAGGGCAGAGAAACAGAGAGAGAGGAAGAGAGAGAGAGCTGCATGAGTGAAAGAGTGAAAGGGGAGGGTCTGTCAAGTGTGTGTGCGAGTGTGTGGTGTGGTGTGCGTGTGTGTGTGTGTGTCTCTCAGTCAATCCGAGCCCCTGGCTGGCCCCTTGATCTTCAGCATGTTGGGATGCTGTGAAAAGGGATAATGGGAGCATTGGAGGCAGTGGGCCTGTCTAGAGAAGTGTGCTGATTGTTATAACATCCCCCTGCCCCCCCCCCCCCCCCCCCCCCCACACACACACACAGACACACACACAGCATCCGTCTCTTGCCTCCACTTAACTAAATAAACACCCAAGAGGTAAGCACTCTATCAATTTTAATGATGTCGAAATAGAATTTAGGCACAAGATACACAACAAATGCTAATTTGGGCCGTGATGAGCGGCATCAGAAATTCCCCGCCATTATTTATTCAACTGACTTTCTGCATTTTTCATCAGAACAAATATTCCCATTTCAACAAACACACACACACACGCAGTCATACATTCACATTCTCACACACACATGGACACACACACACACACACACGCAGTCATACATTCACATTCTCACACACATGACACACACGCACACACAAACGGACACAGGATTCGAAGCATAAATCAACTCGTTGCTTCATCAAATATATGCTCTGTGTGGGTTTCTCTGCAGTCCATGACAAATAGTTGGGGGTTCGAAGTCCAGCCGGAGAGGATCGGAGATTTGGGGGGCGATGGGGGCTGGCTTGGGGGGGGGACTGTCAATATATGCACACATACATTAGACAGGTCTGCTCTCTGTGTGTGTTGGGGCAACAATGGCGGGGATCACTGGAGTGTCCGCTCAAACAAGCTCCGGGACCCCCCAGTCCCCCGGCCCCCCCCCCCCCCCCCCCCGGTCTTACACAGGGAGGAGGAGCCGCTGGAAACCCAAGTCCTTCAACGGAGCCCGACGTTGACTCAGACATGAGTCGATTAAAAGCTGCGGTGTTTATTGTCCTTCAGCAGCGGTATCAGTTCAGATAGACACGTATCGACCGCCGTCGCAACGCTCACTGTCGTCATCTTAGACAGATTATCATTATTGTTATTAGAGAAGAGATCTCCCGTATGTATTTATTAGAATATTAGAAGTATTGTCAGAAGTATTAAGAGACACAAACCATCACCAATCAGACCAATCACTAATAATAATACGAAGAAGAAGAAGAAGAAGAATTAAATAAGAACAATTCATTGTTATTTATTGCATCTTTATTGTAGCACAGATTAAACAATTGGCACAGATAAATACAGTAAATAAATATATATACCCGTCCCCCCACTTTGAAATTAAATATGACAACTTCCTGCCCATCAGGACCGCCAGACCCTGTCACCATGACATCATCTTGTCGTCAGGGTTACCATCTCCACCTCCATTTTGACGGGCTGCGGAAGCCCCGCCTCCGCGCCGCACATGGGGCAGGTGAGGTAGGCGTCGGCGATGCTGTGGCTCTTCACGCAGTAGTAGCAGAAGACGTGTCCGCAGGCCACCGCGTGTGGCATGGTAGGCCACTCCCCGCAGAAGCCACACTCCCTCAACGCGCTGGCCCCGCCCCCGGCTCCGCCCCTGGGCCTGTCCGCCTCCGTGCCGAACACCAGCGTGCCAATCGCTGCCCGTGCCTTCCTGAAGTTGACCAGCGGCAGCAGGAAGATGAGGAACTCGGCGAAGCCGTGCCACAGCAGCTCGCGGTTCAGGTACTGGTAGCCCACGTCGCGGCCGGCGTGCGGCCCGCTGAAGACCGCCCGCGCGCCCACCGCCCGCTCCGCCAGCGACGGGTGCCGCCCGCTGCGCAGGAACACCAGGAAGTTGAGGAGCCCGGCGATCTGGGCGGCGGCCGAGAGGATCGTCAGCGAGAGGCGGAGTCCCCGGTGGAGAAGACCCCCGTCGGACGGAGGGAGGGGGCCCCCTCCGCCGCCGCTCAAGCCCAGGGCGTGGAGCAGGCTGTGGGATCGCTCGCGGAGCCAGCGGGGGCCCACGGTGAGCAGAGCCAGGCCCAGCGTCTGGCCCCGCGTCAGGGGTCTGTAGCGGGCGGAGGAGGAGGAGTCGTTGTGGTAGCGCAGGCTGAGCAGGGCCTGGCCCACCGTGGCGCTGCCCGAGTACAGGGTGAACCTCCAGAGCAGCAGCTGCAGCAGGGCCTTGAGCTCGGGCTCGGCGGGCGTCAGCAGGCCCGGCCGGCAGCCCTGGAAGCAGCGGCCGAACTGCGTCCACAGCAGCTGCTCCAGCGACGCGTCCAGCTCGAAGGCGTCCAGCTGGTTGATGCGCAGAACCGGGGTGTTCGGGTCGGCGCCGCCGCCGCCGTCCGAACCGGAGAAATTCTCCGTCTGGCTCTCCTCCCTCAGCACGTCTGCCCCAGAAGGAGGAAGAAGGAAAAACAAGTCATGAAGCGATAAGTCAGTGCTTTAAATGAAGCAGAAACGGCAAAATTCTTGGAAGTTTAGGCCCGTGAGTTTGACATCGATTTTACAGCGTTTAGCTGCCAAATCAAAACCGTGGAAATGAAAATATACCATTTTGGGGTATTTTCTAGCCTTAATCTATGCTACTTTGCCTATAGCTTTCTTTAATATGCCAACAAAGGCTTAGGCCACAGAGGGCCGACCGGGGGGCTGGCGCTGGGAGGTAAACCGAACCGTGAGCGGGGTGAGGTTCGGGAGGTGAGGCCCGGACTCTAAAGAGGGTTACTTTTCCTTTATACGTCGGA
>PIJE02001254.1:64823-84823 GCA_002895965.2 Coryphaenoides rupestris | reverse complement strand
AGAGAGAGAGAGAATGGCTAATGAATGGGAAAATTGAGGCCGTGTCTGGTAGGACGTCAATGTGCGAGAGCGGTCTGCAGTCTGTTTGACGAACGCACAGCGAAGATGCTCTTCATGCAAAGGAGATGATAGGAAAACAATCACCATGCCAATGTGCACGCACGCCAGCATACACACCCGACGCATCCACTACACTGGGTACTTGGTTGTTATGTGCACAACATTACACACCCATGGGGGGGGGGCGCTTTTGTATTGGGAAGTAATAATAATAACAATAAAAACAAGATGATGTGAAGATGATGCCCACCGAGTTGACAAGCTCATGAGACAACTGGGCCAATCCATTCCAAGATATTAGGCTTAGGCGTATGTGTAGGAGTTTCATCATTTTCACTCTGATTCGCTCTGTGAAAGAAGATCTTGATTGTTACCATTTAGGCTATTCTATTGAATACAACAGCATGCCAACTTGCATCTGTGTTCAACATTTGTTACCAAACACTCCTTGCAAAATGTGACAGTAAAAGCAACAGAATATGAATAACGCTAAAATATGAACATGGAGTTGCACACTAGTGCAGGCAGCTGACATTATTAGTGTTTTTTTGCCACTGACACGGAAGATCTGAACAAAATATTTTCTCTTTACATTTAAGACATTTGCTAGGAAGTCTGCTAGGAATTAACAGTGAAGAAACAATTGTATGCCCTTTTCTCGATGTACAACATATTGCTATTGTTTGTGCAGTTTTACTTCAAGTACGTCAATGCATTCTGCAACAAAATAAGCCGTATTTCTACAACGTATTTGGTAAAAATGTAACATAACAGAACACATCAGCCGACCCTTATGTTAGCTTTTTGTTTTGTGTTCCCCATTTCTTTTGGAGAAGATGATGTATGTGATGTGTGTCTAGTTTGCGTGGCTTACTTTTGTGATCTTATTTTGAGAGTGGAAGCAAAGCCAAGTTCATAGTCCAGCCATACCATAGACAGAAAGACCCTGCACGCTGGGCTGGGGTCCGCGCTGGCAAAACAAATGTGTGAGACTTTCTCATCATCAAGGCTGTTGTGATGAATATGTAATGCCCCTTCACTCCTGTATACACTTCATATCGTATGTACGTATATCCATCCTGTGCATATGTGTCAATAACATTTGCGTTAAGGAGGTTATAAAAAATATGTTAATCAAAAATAGTTCTGTCTTGGCACCGGAAACACAGAAGAGGGACACACACAAACATGGAGGGAAACATCAGAGCCTTAAGAGGGACCGACGGCCCACTGTGTCTCCTATCTCCTCTTATTCTGTTTGGCCAGATCTCCTCTCATTCTACATCACTCATGTTCTATTGGGTAAGCCGTGTCCCTTAACCCTAAACCCTAATACACAGGGGCGGCAGTAGCTCAGGAGGTATAAGAGCGGTTGTCTGGCAACAGGAAGGTTGCTGGTTCGATCCCCGGGCTCCTCCCCCTCCTAGCTAAGTGTGGAGGTGTCCCTGAGCAAGACGCCACCTAACCCTAACTGCTCCTGACGTGTTGGTTGTTACCTTGCATGGTTGACACCGCTGTCGGTGTATGAATGGGTGAATGTGAGGCAACTGTAAAGCGCTATATAAATGCAATCCATTCCACTTAATACACAAGTTCATATTGTGGGTCTGTTCCATCATGTCTTACTGGTTTGAACCGATCTTAACGTGGCAAACATTAAATATTCAAGGAGCTGAGGTCGACTCGTCACGAAGCGTAGTTTAATCATACAGACCAGCACAATATGGTCTTCACTTCACATGGTCGAGGCTACTACATTAGTCCCATCATATGCAAGGAAAGTCGTTCTCTGGCGACGACGTAACCTGCCGAGGATGACCTTTGTGACCCCGAAGTGAGATCACAACCTAATTTAACTTTAGTGATTCCCTTAAAACCACACTCATTACACTAAGTGTTTCCATCCACACGGTGACATGCTGTGTGAGCGCACACACACGCGCACACGCACACTTTCAATCTCACACAGCCATACGTTCCACATAATCTTCATAACGACAATGTACTTTAATTCCGTCGTGTTGTGGTCGGCTGGTCTTCAACAAGACAAAAAACTAAATCTGCTCTATTTTGACAATAAGGCATTATATGATAATCACTGCAAGGGGATTAGGCTTTTGGTAGAGAGAGTGTGTGTGTGTGTGTGTGTGTGTGTGTGTGTGTGTGTGTGTGTGTGTGTGTGTGTGTGGGTGAAGTCAAAGCCACTGCAAAAAAAGAGAGAGATGTAACTGAAGGGACAGATGATTGAGTAGCAGAGGGATGATTGAGATGAGAGAAATGAAATGAGTAGTCTCTTGAAAAAAATCAATAAGCTCAACTTTGCCATGAATCTCAATGTGGCAGTGTTTTGTTTTTTCTTCTTCTTCTTTTGCCCTCAAGTACTGATGATTGAGAAGCATAATGGGATGGTTATGTTGTATGAGGTGGACTGCGCTCAGAACTGTTCCAGTTGTCCTAACATAACTGTCTTGTGTCGAAGCAGGAGGAGCAGGTCGATTAAGTACCCATTGGATGTGCGAAGAACGCATGTCATCCACTAGTTTAATAAGAACAACATAACTGTATGACTTTAAATGAATGACAGCACACTGCAGTAGTAAATACAGCACACACATGCCATAGCATATGGTAGCACATATTTCAACACACAACATGTGCACTTTTCTCAATATCACGTGCAATATTAACATTACTACCCAAAATCATGTGCAATACTCTCAACATCATGTGCAATATTATCAATATCATGTTACTCCAAATATTACCTCATCTCCTCTCATCATCATGTGCAATATTCTTAATGTCATGTGCAATACTTCTTCTCAATATTACCCTTGCAATAGTACCATGCTACATTACCTTTCATCATGATGTGCAATATTCTTAATAATCTTTATATCGTGTGCAATACTTCCTCTTACCATTATTATTATTACCCTTCAATTATTGCCAAATTGGTTTTGCTGACTGAATATCTTATCTTACCTATATTTTTATACTTCACCTAAGACTTAGACTTACTGTAAATGTGTAAATCTTCTGTATTATTTCTATTATACTGTTTATTTCTCTATTGTTTTATACTATTTCTATGCAACCTCTGGCACAAGAATTTCCTTCGGGATCAATACATTTCCATCGTATCTTATCTCATCGTACACAGTTATTACACCACTATCTATAGATTAAGCACATTTACAACATATTTACCCATTTCGTGTCGTAGTTTCTGTTGTCAACGCGACACGAAAACAAACACGCGGCGGCACTTCCGCATTGCGTGATGACGACACCGACACTGACGCAGACGCCGACTCGTGCCACGCCCCCCGCACTCTGGAACCATCCATCCATCCAGGCAAAAACGTTCACGCAAATAACACGTTAACACGTCCGACACGTTGGACGTGTCAACGCGTTATTTACTCGAAAATGTTTTGTTATTCACGTAAATAGCGCGTTAACACGTCCAAAAACGACGTCGTATTTGCACGTGTTAACGCGCTATTTATGTGAAGGTTTTCTTTTTGGCCTGGATGGCGTTCCATAGGGCCAGCAGCGCGACATCGTGACGTCACACATCGCGACCAGCGACCAATCAGGGCGGGCGGCGCTCACCGCGGCGGCAAAAACGTTGTTGTAGTAACGAATTACGCGACCCTACACGACAATACACCACGAGACGCAACCACGTACAACAGTATATATTTATTTATTATGTTATTCATTTATTTATATGACAAACGCCGCGAAATAAGCGGAATAACGACATTATCCCGCATGTTTACGATGTAACGTTCAACGATAATGTGCAATTTGTGCGGTTTAAAAACGAGCCACAGGTCCCAGATTCGAGTCGATCATGAGCAACAATGAACAAAACACGCAAAACAACGCAGGAGCTCATCCGCGAATTCAACCGCCTGTACGACGAAAAGATCGAGCGGCTGGACTTTGACAGCTCGCTGCCCGCCGAGGAGAAGCTCCAGGTGAGCGCCTCTCTCTCTCTGTGTGTGTGTGTGCGTGTGTGCGTGCGTGCGTGCGTGTGTGTGTGTGTGTCTGTGTCTGTGTGTGTGTGTGTTGTGTGTGTGTGTGGTGTGTTGTGTGTGTGTGTGTGTGTGTGTGTGCGTGTGTGCGTGCGTGCGTGCGTGTGTGTGTGTGTGTCTGTGTCTGTGTCTGTGTGAGAGAGAGAGAGAGTGAATGAGGGATGTACATGGGCAGCACACCGCCGTGGCCCACGACGGTAGTGTGGCCGAGCGGTCTAAGGCGCTGGATTTAGGCTCCAGTCTCTCTGGAGGCGTGGGTTCGAATCCCACCGCTGCCAAGTTTATCCTTTATGACTCTCCATCAACAATCAGCATCAGCGTGGCTGAGCGCAACACGTCAGCGATGTTTCTGTCTGTGCATTTATGTCTTTTCGCGGCAAAGACAGCAAATATACAGCACAGTACATACCGATGAATTCAATTATGTGCGCCTGTAATGGCCTCGTTCCTCATATCCGCCTGCCTGTCGGCCGCTAATGAGCCTGTTCACCATCAAGCGCACTCAAATAGACGCAAATATCACAATTCGAGGGGAATTCTGTTCAACGTCTCACTTTGATCTCTCGGGCGCGCGCACACACACGCACGCACACACACACACACACATACACAAACCTCAATGTTTCGGTTATTGAAGGTGAAGCCGAGACTGGCTCCACCCCCCCCCCCCCCCTCCATAATAACACTGCTTCTCTAGTCGGTGATGATCTATTTAAGAATTCAGAACCAGGGGCTCTGAATGAAACCTTAGCTACACCCCACCCGCCCCCTCTTCTCTATCCATCCAATATACATCAGAGTTAGCAGAGCATCCGGTGCCCTGCCGTGGACGGCGGGCGGGCGGGCGGGCGGACGGGCGGGCGAGCGGTGGGATGGGGCAATCAGAGGCTGACCTCCCGCGCCGTAAGACAAATGAGAGGAGGAAGCGGGAGCGGTGCTTTCATAAAGCCACAGCACTTGTAACAGGTGGCAAATTGCGTTAAGGCCCTCGCCGTCCGCAGCAGGCAGCAGATGTGCACGAGCGGTCGTATTTTTAGGGAAAAAGGGAGAGGAGGGCTCCTCATCATTGAGATTGCCATGTGTCATCGTTTAGCCGCGGAAAGTAGGCGCGCGCGAGGCCGTACCGTGCATCAGAGCGGACGCCTAACGAGGTTTGGGAGATGGGTTCTTCGGGGGGCCGGGCCTGCTGTCCCCACCGGTGGGGCCCCCCCGGCGTAATGAGGTTAGCCCGCGCTTGGAACCCGAGAGCACGGCCCACTGGGTTCCTGGAGCTTTGGCTTGACTAGTAAATCTTCTCGAAGATCTTGTTGGAAAAACAACACATAACTTACTCATGTTGTGTACGCGACCCCTTGTCACGCGCGGGGGGGGGGGGGGGGGTGGGGTCATGGCCGTTGTATGTTAAATGGGCACTGAGTATTTTTGGTACAGGGGACCATCACTCATTCTTGAAGGCACATGTAAACAATTTGTGTGTCTTATGCTCTGCCCTATGCTCTCGTTGTGTTCAGAGTGGGCTATAGGTTGTGCCATGAAGATCTACCATGAAAATGTGTATTAAATCAGTCGTATAACAAGCTGTGATGTGCACAAAGGCCTATTTTAAATTTTTAATCATGTTACAATTGCTGCAATTGTTATTTTCGTTACTCATCGTCATCCCCGGGTTGTCGTGGAAGTTTAAATCCAGCGGTGTGGTTCTCGTGATGAGTATGGTGTGGTCACGGGATATAATTTTCCTCTTTTTGACTACAACAACAACATGCGTAGGCCGCAGCACTAGTAGCAGAAACAAAACAAGATCAGAGAAAATTGATTCTTCCCATAACCCTTCCCTAAACATCGGTCTAAATCTGGCCTGCTCAGGATGCACGCCGTTACCATAATAGAGAGAGAAAAAAGTAATCATTCAAAGCTTTACGCTGTATTCAAACGGGATGAGTGACAATCCACTTACAAAGACCTGCTTGAGCCTGAGGTGAGCCACAGTGTGCAACCCGAGGGCATCTAGCTCTGGGGCCATGTTGCCTAAGCCCCATCTCTCTTGTCCAAGAAAGCATTGATATCTATGGAACTGACCTGGATATAGAAAGGTTAGATGCAAACAAATAAGACGTAAGTCCACAGATTCCTCCTCGGTTCTCCTTCTCTCGTCTCTCTACACTCTTGGCTGTGAACTGTTTATGGTTACACCTTCTGAACCTGTCGGCTCTCGCCGCCGATGTGTTCACCGTGATCCACCGAAATCGATTAAGTGCTCGACCGAATCACACAAAATACCTAATATCCGTTGTTCCTCAACACAACACAACACAACACACAAATTATAAAGACTTGAGGTTTGTTTGTTGTGTTCCTAGCTTTGCTTTGCTTTGTTGTCTTTACACAGATGAAGGTGAATGCCCTGCAGTCTTACGTCCGCGACCTGGCCGACCAGAACCGGGTTCTAGTGGAGGCCGTTGAAGACCTTGAGAAGGAGGCTGAACACAAGGGGATGAAGGCCTGCACCTCTGACTGTATCCGACCGGTGAGCCTGCAGTCCTTTTCTGCTTTTAAGACATGACGGTGTGGGCTGTAGGGCTACGATGGTATACCTCCCAGTGACAGGAAAGGAAAGAGAACGCTGCCTGCTATCCATGACCTGCGTCAAAGTCTATTTTTTGATAGTACCACACATCATTTTTCCTGGCCGGTGGTTTTTCAACCGTCATTGCCTGTTTTTTTGTCCACAAGCTTGTCTTTGTTTTTACATTATTAGCTTTGCTTTAACGCCGTCTAGGCCTGATCACAGTCCCACGGAGCTTATCGACTTGTTTTCTACAAGACTGAAGAATTCTCCCCCAAAAATGTATTAACCCACGGCTTTAAAAAAAATGTGGCCTTCCAACTGCGCGCAAGCCCTTTTATGTTAGAAACACAATAAGACAGTTAAAGCACAAAGGAATCAAGTAATTTGGCGGAGCGGATTTTCCAGCCCTGCTATTCGCATACAACTTCTATTTAGTGAGATCTGTTATGAGCGCAAACGTTTGCCGTGTATCCGTCTATCCGTGTGTGTGTGTGTGTGTGTGTGTGTGTGTGTGTGTGATATTACCTTTTTATTTTTGCGGTGTGTTCTTTTGTATGTACCGACTCCACTGAAATGTAATTGAATCAGAGAAACCAAGAGAGAGACAGAGAGGGAGAGAGAAGGGGAAGGGAGATGGTGGTAGAGACACCGAGAGCGAGAGGAATTAATTGTAATGCATTGCCTTCTTCTTCTTCTTCTTCTTCTTCTTCTTCTTCTTCTTCTTCTTCTTCTTCTTCTTCTTCTTCTTCTTCATTCTCCATTCTGCAGTGCTGGCCCCCTCCTCATGTGTACACACTAAATACAGAAGACCAATTCGGGCTTTGCACAATCCAATCAGCGAGAATCACATGAATATTGTTAGTCATAGGGACGAGAGAGAGAGAGAGAGAGAGAGAGAGAGAGAGAGAGAGAGAGAGAGAGAGAGAGAGAGAGAGAGAGAGAGAGAGAGAGAGAGAGAGAGAGAGAGAGAGAGAGAGAGAGAGAGAGAGAGAGAGAGAGAGAGAGAGAGAGAGAGAGAGAGAGAGAGAGAGAGAGAGAGAGAGAGGGCATTCTTTATTTCTCTACCTGCCTTTCACCTGAAGGAGAATAGTGTTAATACACAATAACGGTGAAGGAGGTGGAGGTGGTGGTGGTGATGGTGGTGGTGGTGGTGCTGGGGTGGCGTTCACGGGACCTTGGAAGTGGGGGGTGTTAAAGCACAATGCTGGAGCGTTTTCTTCCTCTCTCCTCGAGGCTCTCCGTGTGTTAAAGGCACAACAACAGCAGCAGCGGTGGCGGACATCTCCCTCTTCCTCTTCTGTAGGATGGAGGATGAGGAGGAGGAGGAGGAAGGTAGGTAGGTAGATATGTAGGCGAGGGAGGGAAAATGTCTCGCGCCCTCGATCTTTCCAAGATGGTGGCCCGTACCGCGCTCTAGTACGACACAAACCATAAATTATAATTGGGTCTTTAATGGCGTGGAGGTGGACTGCTTTGTGCATTAAGCCCCTGCCCTAGGTTTCTTTCTCCTCTCCTCTTCTCCCCCCCCCCCTCCTCTTTCCTTTCCTTTCCAAGATTGCATAAACTCAAGGTGCTACTGTAAATATGTGTCCACTTAATGGGCTGACCTTAAAGCATTGTTCGGATTCACAGCCCTGGCTGGCTGTTGTTTGTTCCCGGCAAGTGTAAAAAAAAAAAAAGAAAAAGTAGGTTTTTTTACACACACACACACACACACACACAAACAAATATGTGAACATACGCACACACACACACACACAACACAAACATACGAACACACAAACTTATGAACACACGCACACAGACACACAAATATGTGAACACACACACACACACAAACATATGAACATACAAACGCACACAAACACACACACACACAAATACACAAACACAGACACACACACACAAACGCGCGGGCATAGAAAAGTAATCACAGTCTATTATACTTTGCAGCACTTATCTGCTATTATGAAGGAGACCAGAGACCAGAGGGTGAGGTCTGTGTGTTTCCAATCCACGCGGGTCACTGTAAGCCGACACGGTGTATCGCTCTGCGTTTACAGCTAGTTTATAGCTCGCCAATTTTGGCTTTCATCGATCAAAAACACACTCGCGCTCGTCGGTGGCGTGGCTTCGGCACGCGTTTACTTTTGGATTTTCCTTTTTCCCTCAGTCTTCTGGAACAGTTAGCCCATGTAGGTTTGTAAGTGATGAAACCTCTCTCCCCCAACCCACCCCAAAAACATTAAAATCATTTTCCTGCCTCTTCTACAGTTTTTTTGCAGCTCAAAGCTGTTTAACAAGCGCGCGGCTGATAGTTATTTTAATATTTCATCAGTGACGAGGCTTTAATTATTTACGTCGCTGCTTATTTTATTGACTTTGCAACGCGTGCTCTTCGACGTATTGGTGGTGCAAACCGCACGCCAAAACACTCAAGTATAGTGCTTTCAATTTACAACACTTTATTGTATTATTTGCCTTCTGCACCTGACGTAAATAAGTCAATATAGAATATAAAGGGCTTTTCAAAGTGTGTTGTTTTTTTTCCGCATTGTTCCATATTAATTGAATTGAATTGAATTGAATTCAATTAAATTTTATTTGTATAGCCCTTAATCACAAGACAGTCTCAAAGGGCTTTACAGGCCAGATTATTATGGGCCAAAAATGATTCGTGACACCCCCCTAGCCCCGCCCCCCTAAGGACAAGAAACGACTCCCTTAATTAACAAGGAAGAAATCTGGAGAAGGAACCTCAGAGTGGGGGATCCCTCCTTCCGGTGATGGTTCAGAGTGCAATGGGTGTCATACGGGCATTAAAAACAGGGGTAACAAAGCATGACAAATTATAAATGACAAAGTACAAATAGTAAATGAAATAGTAATAATGTGATGGGGTGCTGGCTGGAGAGCAAGCTGGTAGCCGTCAGGTGAGGTGGCCAGGTATCCAGTCATGATCACAGCAGCACCCTAGATAATGGAGACAACATGAAGGTTAGATGGAGCACAGTAAGCAGGGAACATACAAGTATCCTCAGACCTAGTACCCATCGGCAGCTAGGGTAGGCTAGTGCTAACAGTGTTGATTTAGCTGTAAATTAGAGCTGAGGGGCACTCCTAGCAGCCAAAGGCGAGGGTAAATAGGTGGGTTTTCTAGCCTTAAATATATCAGCAGAGTCAGCCTCCCTGATTACAGGCGGCAGACTGTTCCACAGATAGGGTGCTCGATAAGAGAACGCCCTGTTTCCGTTTTTTATTCACTTTTGGAATTGATAGAAGGCCAGCCCCTGAAGACCGGAGCGGCCGAGAAGGACAATAGGGAACAATAAGGTCCTTCAGGTACGATGGTGCGGACCCATGCAGGGTCTTGTAGGTACGAAGTAGCACCTTAAAATCTGATCTGGCATTTATTGGGAGCCAGTGGAGGGAAGTGAGAATAGGAGTAATGTGGTCAAACTTCCTAGTTCTCGTTAGAAGTCTAGCAGCAGCGTTCTGTACGAGCTGGAGGCTTTTTATAGTAGAGCTCGGTAGGCCAGAGAACAGTGCATTACAGTAATCCAATCTGGATGATATAAATGCATGAATCTATCCTATGCTCAACAATTAGATCCTGGACCAAGAGCGCTTTAGTTGAAAGCGATCTGATATTCATAAATCCTATTTTAATTTTGGCCTCCTCCGGTTTACAGAGGGAGTTTGGTTACTGCTCAGCTCTGAGGAGGAGGAGATTGGGGAACAATGACATTTTCACTGAGTGGCGGTCGCCTTCGCCTGCGGTCTTTACGCCGCGGGACGGTGCGGGGCAGCGACACAACACTAATGGCAGTAGGTCAACTATAAACCTCCAGTTGAACGCCTGAAAACTCAAGTAGGCACATTAGTGTTTTGCATACGTACACCTCTCGTGGAGTACACTTTTTATGCTTTTCCATTCACGCATTCATCGATGCATTCAATTGAAATGATGGCGTTTCTTTGTGTATTTGTGTCCACTTGGCCGCTGTCAACATGGAGTCAGTCACATGGAGCGAGGTGTAGCATTCCTCGTCGTCGTCCCCCCACCCCCCACCCCCCCCCCACAATCCATCCTTGGCTCTCACAGCACCCGACGATGGCCTTGGTCGCCTGCGAACGCCACAGCAGAGTTCAACAGTCCAGCCTTCACGTTGCCGGGGAGAGCTTTTGTTCAACGCGACGGCGGTCGCTTCCACTAGCTAGCCGCTCGGGTGGGCGGCAAAACAAAACATTGACCCTGCAATATATATATATATATATATATATATATATACGTACACCGAGCCTTTGAATCTCCATTTTCGCCCTCCCTCCCCTCCCCGCTCCGCTCGCCGCCTTTAAACACGAGCTCTTAGCGTTCCCAGTGTGTTTATGTTCCGCCCGCACGTTCGCGGCCGGCAGATCGGTAAACAAATACAACAACAAATGGACTCCTTCACTCAACAGTCTGTTAGGGTAGTCAGGGGACAAAGCGTGCAGCTTCCATGCCCCCGATGTCCGTAATGCGAAATCCAATCAAATGAAGAGCATTTAGAGCTACTTACGGACTGTTCCACCATGTAAACGATGCAATGAGTTCCGTAATAGGGGGGCTCAGCTAACGTCTGATTGAATCCTAGCGTATGGTATTACTGGCGCACAGTAGGGGTTGCGCTGTAATGGACACTAAACAGAGGTTTGTTTTGTTTTTGTTTGTTTCTTACAGTTTTGATTTCTGGCTTATTTTCTCCATTGCATTATGCTGATTACCTTGCCACATGTACGATACGGCCCAGGCTTGACTCGCGTGTGTGCACGTTTGTGTGTGCGTGGATTTTCTCTCGACCAATAATCATTTGCTATTGTCACAATCTGCTCTGAGAACCATTTGTGTGTGTGTGTGTGTGTGTGTGTGTGTGTGTGTTTGTACCGTGTAGAGGAAAAGGCAATAAGTCGCTGGGCAAGTTTGGAACAATCAACGCGGTCAAAAGGGTGGGATTTTAAAAAGTTTCCTTTATTGACATCACAGCCTACCTTACATGGCCGTTATTGCACTGATTTGCCAAAACCAAAACTGCTGCTGCTTATTATTATGATGACCACAGCCCTTTCCTTTATTATGAATGATGTATTGGCTTTAAATCCAAGTGTAGCCGTTTGGACAGCAGCACTGTATACCCCCTTGCATGGGTTTCAGCTTAGCTGTATCAAAAAGGGGGAGCATGGGTTACAGGACTTGCTGTGTGACTTCTTGGTGTTTTGAACGGTGTGCGAGTTCGCCCTTGCCTTCTGATTTGAAATGGAGTCGATGTGAATTAGGATTGGCCTGCGTGTACTTCTATGGGCTGAGTTCTGGGATTTGGATCTCCAGATGATAGGCCTAACCTTTATTGATTAGATTGTGTTGACGATCAGCAGGCAGAGGGTCCGTGGTGCAGCCCTTGCTGCAATGCTTGGAATTCGCGCCGTTTAGCGACCGCGTACGACACAAGAGGGTCCTTGAGCCCTGTGCGAGTGCGTGCGCCCCGTTACCGCACCTAGCAGCGCAGGGGCCGCCGGGCAAAGGTCAGCCACCAGCGGCCCCGGTGTCCCGGTCGGCCGGTCAGCGGGACGTGTGGCATTCAGTAGCAACAGCCGCCCGTATGTGAGTCACCGCGTCCACCCAAGTCCTGTCCAACCCATGCGGCATCGATCTGTAATTCACGTGGTCGTTCACGTTCAAGTTTGTTTATTGTCATTCATTCATATACACAGTATACAATAACAAAATGGCGGTTCTCGCGGTCCAAGGTGCTAACACAGAAGAAAAACCATACTAAAATACAACATGAGTATAAAAATGCAACATGAGGAAAAAAACGACGATACGAAAATACAACATGTGTATAAACATAGTGATCAGCATACTGCATGTAAACATAGTGCACAGTGGAAACTATAAGAATATAAATAACATAAGTAATGCCTAACTATTGAATTATACATCGTATAGGTAAAAAGTGTCTGTGCAGGGTAGTCATGAAGACGCTTGCAGGAACAGAGAGGTATAGTCCAGGTGAGTTGTATGCGTGTAATGTAATGCATTTTTCACACACACACATGCTCGCTGTGTGTGTGTGTGTGTGTGTGTCTGTCTGTGTGTTTGTGTCTATGTCGGTGTATGTGTGTGTGTGTGTGTGTGTGCACATGTGCATGTGTTCGTTCATGTGTTTTTGCATGGATTAGACATTACAATGCACATTACACACGGCAAGTAACCTATTTGTCGGTCCTTGTACGTCTGATGTGTTGCCGACCGTGCATATTTTCACAATTTGATCCAATGCAATGTGTGTTTATTTTATTATTCACGTCTGTTTATTAGCGTGTGCGTGCTGTGTGTGTGTGTGTGTGTGTTTTGCATGTATTAATTTGCAGGCCTTGGCCCCGGGGCCAGTGGGGTGCCTGGGGGCCCGGCGGAGAGGCCTCGGGAAGGAAGGGGGAGGGGCGGGTGGGGGGGGGGGGAGATCAGCGTAGATTAGAATAGATCAGCGGGGATCATTGCAGATCATCGCTTCTCTCCTTTGATCTCGCGATCCAATCACCTCGCCACGATCATCATTCCCATCCTCGCTCGCATTATGGTCTGGAGTCGTTGCCGTGCCGACCGAGGGCCCAACACCCATTTGCTATTTATTACCCGAGAGACGCGCGTCTTTGCGTGAGGAAATCTAATTTCCTGCGCTTCGTCGTCAACAGAAATGAGAAGAAGCTAGAAAATGGCACGGACGCTGAAAATCAATTAAAGTCAAACGTCGGTTAAACATCCGGTCGTCAAAATATTTAGGACATCGCCGTCGTCCACGGTTTTAGTTGTTTACGGATTCAAAGGGTTTATGGTGAATGGTTAAATACGTGCCACTTCAACGTTATTTGCACATTAAACGAGGCAACGCAAAGTTGAGATGTTCCCATTAAAACTTTTTGGTGAGAACCACATGGCAGATGAACTCTCATGCCTTGGGACCCATGCTAATGAAAACAAATCCCTGGGTTATCGTTGGGGGGAGGGGCGGGGGGGGGGGGGGGCTGGGGATGAACTCCCTGCTCTCTTAAGGTCAAAGGTCAACTCGATGGCAAGATGGCCCCTCCGAAAACCAAACTGTTTAGATAATAAAGTGTTGTTTTCTTCCCAGAAAGATAGCATCGGTTAGGCCTGGATTTGGCATATCTAGTGTTGTTGTCATACGCAGCTACACAGAGGTCATACAAGGCTGCTCTCTTAATTCATTCAAGTTCAGTGACATTATTGTTTCGTGCATTGTTTGCTTCGTGTTTTGCATTAGTGTGAAGATAGCACAGCTCTGGACTGCCCCTGCATCGCTAAGTATTAGTGCAGTTTCAGATCAGAATCAGACTCAGAATCAGAAACAGCTTTATTGCCTTAGTTTTTGCAAACAAGGAATGTGCTTATGTGGAATTGGTGCATAACATTGAACATTAAGCAGAGAGTCAAAATTCAAAAAAATAAATGACATTTAATACAAAAAAAGATGTACATTAATTTAACGCAGCAGTGTCCATGGGCGGTGGGAGTCTGTGGGGTTAAACGTTAATATAACGTGTAGTATAGTGGTCCATAGGGGGTGGGGATCAGTGGGGGTCCCGGGTCTTGTTGATGAGGCCAGTTGCCGTGGGGAGGAAGACGCTGTTCTTGTGGCGTGAGGTTTTGGTCCTGAAGGGCCGCTATGCTTATGCCTGCACCCATGCACACTATTCATATTCTGGGGCTAACTGTTGCTAAGTGAGGCGAGGGGCCTTCACTCGAGCTTTGAAGGGCCGTAGCTCATTTTCATATTTATCCTTTGAGTTTACTATTGTCTCTTTTTAATCGTATCTTTTCCCATTAGCTATCTGTATCTCTATAACATTTACCTTTTACCGTTTACTACCTGTGTGCCTGCCTGTACCTAGCTTCTGCTACGCAAGCAACCCGTGCACAGTGTGAGGGGAGAGGTGAAAGGGAGGGAGGGGGTGAGGGGGGTGAGAGAGTGCTGTGGGAGGTCAGCGGGTTGCGGCGGTCGACTATGCTAATATTGTTGTTAATGACTTTGCCGTGAGTGATAATTGATCGTCTTCATTATCATATTAACTCTGGCGGAGGGGGAGGGGTGTGGGGGGGGGGCTCCCCCTCCCCTCCACAGCCAACACCTCCCCCCACCCCCCCGTCCATGCGGTAATGGATGCCCGGCTGTTTGATCCTTTGGAATAATGAACTAATTAGCTTAATTAAAATCAATAGAGGTGCCAATAGTCGGTTAGCCGTCTGTGGGACGAGGTCTCTATCTATTGGGAGGAATTGTCAGCGAGAGAGAGAGAGGGAGGGGAGAGAGAGGGAGGGGAGAGAGAGGGAGGGGAGAGAGAGGGAGGGGGTGGAGTTGATTGTTGATTGGGGCAGGGGGGAGGAGGGTTAAAGGAAGAGGAAGACATTGGAAGTAAATATTTATATGCTTGTTTATGCATTTCTTCATTGTAGAATATCTGTAATTGTACAGACAGTGCAGTTTTGGTTTTGTTTTTATTTACCACTCGCTTTGGCAGTGTAAACGTATGTTTCCCATGCCAATATATGCTCTTTGAATTGAATTGAATTGAATTGAATTGACATAAAAGGAGAGAAATGTGTATTCACATGTTCGAAAGTGTTAGAGAGAGGTACTGAGTAAAGACAGAGGGAGAGAGAGACACAGAGAGACAGCCAGAGGGAGACACAAAGAGACACAGCCAGAGAGAGAGAGACAGAGACAGAGAGAAAGAGACACAGAGAGAGAGACACAGAGACACAGGCAGAGAGAGAGACACACCCAGAGAGAGAGAGACACACAGAGACACAACCAGAGAGAGAGAGAGATTGAATAAACCACCCTGAAAAGGGCGTGGGCAAAAAAAGAGAAAGAAAAAGAGAGGGGGGGTGCGAGAGAGAGAGAGAGGGAGAGGGGGAGAGAGAGAGAGAGAGAGAGAGAGAGAGGGCAAAATAGGTTCCTAATGCTGATTTATGAGCGGCTGGCGGTCGTTAGCTGCAATAAATGGCTTGTAGGAGCGGCTGCAGCATTAGCCGCTGTAGGGATACTAAGTGCATTGTAAGGTCAAACATGGGGCCAAACTTACATATGTAGCGCTCTGCCCTTGTAAACCTTTCTTAATATATCAGCCACGGGATGGAACCCCGACGAGTCTATCTCGGCGCGCACAGCGGGACGCCTATGTGTGCCATTAGCCTACATAATAGCCGCCGCCGCCGCTGTGTCTCCCCCCCGCCGTCCCCCCACCCGCCCACTGCCACCCCCCTCCCACCGACGCATGCATGTTCTCTGTATGTTTTCATGCTTTTGTTTTTTTGTGTTAGCGCTGCAAAACCAGCTCGCGATTTCATGTCTCTTCTTCTTCATCCCCCCACGATTCCTCTAGTTCTAGATTCAAGATCACAAGATTCAAGATTTCTTTATTGCCGTATGTAAACAGTATATATATATATATATATATATACAGTATATACTGTATATATATTATATATATATATTATATATATCGAACAGCGGAGGCTAATTGTGGACGCCTTGAACTCGAAGGCCCCCGAGATCGACAAATAATACAGAAACACGCGCTTAGCGGGTAATGCTAATTGAGCGAGCCCCGAGTTCGGTCCTCTCATTGAAGTCGAGGGAGATGGAGCAAAAAGAAAAAGAAAAAAATGACTTGTGTTTAAGCCGTCAACCACAATGGCGTTTTTCGCTTTCTGATTCCCAGGGCCTCGTTCTCCATCCAGCTGTGTCCTCCTTTCATCCAGTCGTGTCGTGCTTACATCTTCATACTTGCTCCGGTATTGATGTGTGCTTTGCTTTGACTTGCCCCCCCCTCCACCCCCACCCCGCACACGGGTTCATCTCTTCGGATAATGGCCGCACGCGCAGAAATCGACATCGGCGTGAATGTAAATGTTTTGACGCGGTGGAAAACCACCTTGAGAAGCGGCGTTCTCATTAAACCCCCGATGACGACAGCAGGCGTACGCGAGAGCGCGGAGGAGGGAATTCAAAGTCCGCAGGCGTCGCGTCACGCAGAGCGCCCTCGCGATAATGCGCGCGTGTTGTTTTCCTTTGTCCTTTCCATTGTCGACGTCTAAATACACACATGCACGCTCCACACACACACACACGCACACACACACACACACACACACACACACACACACACACACACACACACAAACTCACACACACTCGTAGGTAGATGTCTCTATCAACCAAGGCTGAGAGGGAGACAAAGGAGTCCAGAGAGAGAAAGTCAAAGAAAAAGAAAATGATTGCATAAAATGGAAGGCTATTTTAAAATCCCAGCAAGTGACCAGGAGTTGGGAATACAAGAGGAGATATAGATTGTGTGTGTGTGTGTGTGTGTGTGTGTGTGTGTGTGTGTGCGTGTGTGTGTGTGTCTGTCTTATTTGTATTATTCTCTCTCTGTCTCTCTCTCTCTCTCTCTCTCCACACACACACACACACACATACAGTATATATAACAGTATATATCGACACATATAGATATATATATATACAGCAGGTAATGTATACAGTATGTGTATGTATATATTAACCATGCCATGCACTAACAAATTAGTCCGCGATGGTCATAACCTTCACAGGGCTCATTATAATATATTGCAGGCTTTTCATAAAGCAGGGACTTCCATTGACGGATTAGTAGTGCCAGTAGACACCCATGCAAATGCACACGCCACACACACACACACGCACACGCACACACGCACACGGTGTGATCTTAATGAGACCTTATTCCGGACACACAACCCTCCGGTGCCCGTAAATTGCGTCCGTCACTCCGCGGCATACATACTTAATCAGGTAATGTTGTTTTATTCCTTTATTATTAATTTGCCTCCCGTTTCTGATTTATCGTAAGCACTCGGGATCACACCGATATGCGGGCTCTCTCTCTCTCTCTCTCTCTCTCTCTCTCTCTCTCTCTCTCTCTCTCTCTCAGTTACAGTTCAGCGTGGGACAGAGTGGAGGTGGAGGGAGAGAGGGTGAGGCTGAGGGTGAGGGAGAGGGAGAAGGGGAGAGGCAGAAACAGGGAGAGGGTGAGGGAGAGAGGGTGAGGCTGAGGGAGAGGGAGAGAGGAAGAAAGGAGGGTGAGGGAGAGGGACAAGGAGAGAGGCAGAAACAGATGGAGAGGGTGAGGGAGGGAGGCAGAGAGCGAGGGTGAGAGAGAGGGAGAGGGAGGAAGGGAGGGAGAGAGAGTGATGGTTAGAGAGAGAGGGAGGAAGGGAGGGGGAGGAAGGGAGGGAGGGTGAGAGAGAGAGGGAGGGAGAGAGAGGACAGAGAAAAGTGAGGGAAGGAGAGAGGGAGGAAGGGAGAGAGGAGGTGAGAGAGGGAGAGAGGGTGAGAGAGAGGGAGGGAGAGAGGAGGGTGAGAGGGAGGGAGGGAGGGAGAGTGGGACTGAGGTAGAGAGTGAGGGTGAGAGAGAAGGTGAGAGAGGGAGAGAGAGGGAGAGAGAGCGAGAGGTAGAAAGCAAACTGCGTGCTTATTCATGTACTTAGGGAATTGCCTGGGTAATGAATTGACTGGCTGTTTAGGCATACATAACATTGGCTACTACTCCCCTTAATAATGTAAGCAGGTCGTAACTCCTGCTAACCCAAGGGTACTGGAGGCCAAGCACGTGTGCGCACACACACACACACACACACACACACACACACACACACACGTACACACACACACACACACACACACACACACACACACACACGTACACAGATACACGTACACACACTAGCTCCTGACCTCTGGATACGTGTCAGGTCTTTTCATTATCATATTGCCGCCGCATTTTGAATTCAAATGACATATTGACAGTTTTCGCTGAGGTACCGGTATGTGTGTGTGAGTCTCTATCCACCGACGATATATATATATATATATACTGTATATATATACATATACTGTGTATATAGAGTGTAAGTGTGTGTCTGTGTTCGTGTCAGCAAACAAATATCTACATGTATTCATGGCGTTTCGCGGAGACTTTCCCTCTTGATTACACGATTATATTATCACCGACGCGGTGTGCGTGTGTGTGTGTGGTGTGGGTGTGTGTGTGTGTGTGTGTGTGTGAGTGGCTTCCATGTAAATCAGAGTTGTCACTAGAGTCATTATCACCGCGGCACAATGGAGTCAAGACTGCACACTTGATCCAACCGTCCCTCAACCCTCCTCACCTATACACAATATATATATATTTATAGAAATGTATTTATTTGACCTGTTTTTCTATCCCCAAGTCTGGCTTTATAATGGACCGCTATAGAAAGTCGGACAACGTGAGCCCTGCGCTCACACACACACCCCCCTGTTACACCCAGAGACCACTTAAAACACATGGCAGAGGCTTGCGTTTAAACACACACACACACACACACACACACACACACACACACACACACACACACACACACACACACACACACACACACACACACACACACACACACACACACACATAAAACACATGCACACACACACACACACACGCGTGTGGACTCCGCGCTGACCTGTGAGTCATTACTGTCAGCATTGATTTCCTTTCCCGGAGTGACCCCTGTCACCACGGCGATAGAGAGCGCCAATCTTTTACCATCACTGCCAGCTCTCTATCGCTCTCGATTTTTTTTTTTCTTCAAACCCCCACCCCTCCCACCACCCTCCCACCACCCTCCCACCACCACCACTCTCTCTCTGCCTAAACACACACACACACACACACACATGCTTAACAAACACACACGCTTAACACACACACACACACACACACGCACACACACACGCACGCTTAACACACACACATGCTCTTAACACACACACATGCACACACACACACACACACACACAAACGCTTAAGCTCTCACTCTCCTATTTGATTCTCTTTGCTATGATTTCCGAGCCAAAGCGAGTTAGGCTGACACCGAAGGTTACACGAGCACAACTCGTATTTTACCGGATCAGAGTATCTCGTGGCGGCGGCGGTGATGGCGGCGGTGTGTATGCGTGGCGTGTGCGCGCGCTCTCTCTCCGATTCGACCGCCATACCACCTTTTCCAATCCCAAGAACTGTCCGTGTGCGTCTACTGCATCAAATACAATTTTTTTTTTGTACATTTGTATTTTTCATTTAATCCCTCCCAAAGAGGAGGACGATGGCAAACCAAATTATGAAATACATTAGCATAATTCGATTTCAGATTTCATCTTCTCATCCTTTTTTCTCCTTCACCA
>PIJE02001254.1:47323-59823 GCA_002895965.2 Coryphaenoides rupestris | reverse complement strand
TATATTCATAGACACAGTGTCTTCAAGTCACGCCACAATCGGATAAAACACACACACACACACACACACACATTTGAATCACAGGATGGATTTAGGTCAATTACTGAACGTGAACATTTATATGCTAATATGTTTGTGATGCATTTACAGTGTATGATTTAGTTTTTGCTGGAAATGTATGTTCCCTCTGTCCGATCTGCTCATCAATCACACACACGCACACACTCACACATACACATATACACACACGCACACACATGCACACACACACACACACACACAAGGCCCAGCTGTGAAAAACCACTGGCAGGTGTAAAATGGAGGATAAAATTGCCCGCTGTTACTTTCTATTCAGAAGCCTCTCACCGTCTTTCAACATCTCTCTTCCCATCTCTGCCTATTTGTCCCCCGCAAGACACACACACAAAAAACCTCTGCCGATTTTGGGGTGATTGAAACATTTTTCATCCATTCTGACAGGACAATGAGTCATATAAAATTGCATATAATTTATCCAAGATTTTTTCCATCATTTCCACCCCCCCCCCCCCCCCAAAAAAAAGAAAAGAGAAAAAGAAAAGGAAGTACACTTTGTGGGAAGTGCAATTTGTCCCTCCAAGCGTCCACATGAGTCGACTTGGTTTCATTTCCTTTGTTATTTGCTATAGAGCGCCTAAGCCCCTCCCCATGAGAACTTATTTCGTAAAAAAAATCAGCCGCGAGAGATTAATACTTTTTTTAAAATCTTGTTTGTGAATTGTGCCACGAATTACACACACACACACACACACACACACACGCTGTTTATCCATTTCAACGATAATTTTTGGCAAGAAAGTTTCATTTTGTTTCGCGCAATTTACGTCACCGACACCAACATGCATCTTGTGTACCTGTCTGATTTGTTACTTCCGGCGACTCTTCGTACAGAACGTTCTAGACCCGTTGCTTGCGTGTGCGTGACTACTAACTACATCGCGGTACGAAACGCCCGCATCGCATCGCGTTGGCGTTACAACGTCACGGACTTATGCGAGCGGTGTCTTGGTCTTTAGTCGGCTAATGCCGTATTTTCACAGTGTCAGACTTCAACAGTTTCGCGACTTTCTTGACTTGCAAAATGATCTTTTAAATTGACAAAACGTCGTATGTGTAATTCATCGGGGCAATTCAGACGGGATGAAAAATGTATTCGTCTCTCGCGTTCACCACCATACATAAAGGGGAGGGGATTTAGGTCCTCTATAATTTATTTCGTATATTTTTGCGATTTTTGTTTCTAGTTCACGTTCTCCGTGCTGTGCGTGTGTGTGTGTGTGTGTGTGTGGTGTGTGTGGTGTGTGTGTGGCGTGTGTGTTTTGTCCGTGCACAATTATGTCTGCACAGGATATCTTATTGATCGGATTTCTTTATCGCTTTTCTTGCAGCATTCAATAATAAAACACACACACACGCTCACACACTCACACATAACACACATAACACACACCACACGTACACGTATGTAGATGCGATGTCAGATTGTGAGTTCGCTCCTTGGTGGCTTCCTTTGACTATTTGACAGGATTTGTGTTATTTTTTTTCCCTCTAAGATTCAACTTGCTCAAACCCCACCTCTCTCTCTCTCTCTCTCTCTCTCTCTCTCTCTCTCTCTCTCTCTCTCTGCAGACGTGCTTGATCAAACTGCAAGTTAACCATTTTTTAATCCCTGCAAAGTTTTATCAAAATGCCACGTCTCCGCCAAGAGTCTCCAAATATGAATATATGTATATGTTGTGTGTGTGTGTGTGTGTGTGTGTGTGTGTGTGTGTGTGTGTGTGTGTGTGTGTGTGTGTGTGTGTGTGTGTGTGTGTGTGTGTGTGTGTGTGTGTGTGTGTGTGTGTGTGTGTGTGTGTGAGGGGGAGTGTCATGGGTATATCATGGGTAGGTGACAGCTGACACTCGAGTGGCTCCTGAAGACGGGGGTGTAATCTGACGGGGACACACGCCAGGACACACACGCACACGCACACACACACACGCACACACACACACACACACACACACACACACACACACACACACACACACACACACACACACACACACACACACACACACACACACACACACACATGCACACACACACACACAACAGCACTCTTCCGTTCAACTTCTACCCCCTGTGTTGCAAAACAAGGCCTTTTGACAAACTTTTTCCCCACTGTCAAAGACTATGAGCCAAGCACATAATTGCTTTGAAACAGATTAGCAACGCAATGGACACACACATTAAGTTCAGGTCAATCATCCAACACATTTTATTTATCATTATTTATTTTTTGCTCCTTTTCCCTCCACTCGCTCCCCACATTTTTCTTCTTCAACATCTCCTTCCTCCCTCTGCATTACTCTGCATCTCTCTGCATCTCTCTGCATCTCTCTGCATCTGTTTGGATCTCTCTGGATCCCTCTGCAATCTCTCTGCATTTTTCTGGATCTCTCTGCATCTCCCTGCATTTTTCTGGATCTCTCTGCATCTCTTTGCATCTCTCTGCGTCTCTCTGGATCCCCCTGGATCTCTCTGGAATCTCTCAATGGATCTCTCTGCATCTCTCTGCATCTCTCTGCATCTCTTCTGATCTCTCTGGATCTCTCTGGATCTCTGCATCTCTCTGTATCTCTCTGCATCTCTCTGCATCTCTCTGGATCTCTCTGGATCTCTCTGGATCTCTGCATCTCTCTGTATCTCTCTGCATCTCTCTGCATCTCTCTGGATCTCTCTGGATCTCTCTGGATCTCTGCATCTCTCTGGATCTCTCTGTATCTCTCTGCATCTCTCTGCATCTCTCTTGATTCTCTGCATCTCTCTGGATCTCTCTGGCATCTCTCTTGGATCTCTCTGGATCTCTCTGCATCTCTCTGGATCTCTCTGCATCTCTCTGGATCTCTCTGCATCTCTTCTGGATCTCTCTGCATCTCTCTTGATTTCTCTGCATCTCTCTGGATCTCTCTTGCATCTCTCTTGATCTCTCTGCATCTCTCTGGATCTCTCTGCATCTCTCTGCATCTCTCTGGATCTCTCTGCATCTCTCTTGATCTCTCTGCATCTCTCTGCATCTCTCTTGATTCTCTGCATCTCTCTGGATCTTTTTGCATCTCTCTGGATCTCTCTGGATCTCTCTGCATCTCTCTGCATCTCTCTGGATCTCTCTGCATCTCTCTGCATCTCTCTGGATCTCTCCATCACTCTCTGTGTCCTAGAGGGCAGACGGAGGACTTTGTGGCCCAGAGAAATACCAGCATCCTCGGGTGGCCGAGCAAACTCAGCAGGGACTCGGCCGGAGGAGAGCGAGGTGACCTGATTTCATTTGTGATCTTCGTTTTTTTAATTGTTCAGAACAAAATGATGACGCAAACACCACACCTCTTCGCAGGCTGTTATTACCGCCAAGCATCTGAAAAAGTTCTTTCATTTTGTATTAGTGGTGTATAAATATATATATATAAATTATATGTTATATATGTTTATACTGTATACACGTATGTATATATGTTTTTTACGATATTGCTTGGCACCAGAAGTTTGGTTTGTGTGTGTGTGTGCATGTGTGCGCGTGTGTGCGTGTGTGTGTGTGTGTGTGTGAGTATGTGTCTGTGTGTGTATGTGTGTGATGAATTACACGCGTATCTCCGAGCCCCCGGGTCAACAAAACATGGCGTCCGCCAAGCCAAGGATTATAAGGCGGGGGGGGGGCGGGGGGGGGGTGAGGTGGGGTTGTGCGGCTTTTTTTATAGTCTTCCAACACCTCCTAAACCAGGGTTGTCACTAAATTATAACCCGCTGCTGGGTTTTACTGTCTTCTGTGGCTAACGGTTAACACACGCACACGCACATACACACACACACACACACACACACACACGCACACAAACACACGTACACTCAACCAAACATGCGCATACATATAATTCCCAGCTTGCGGGTAGGTGCATGCACACACACACACACAGAGAGAAAGCCACACACACACACACACACACAGACACACACACATGCCTCTGCTCGTGCGCACACATGTCGGTGGTAGTGGTGCGGCCGACGCTAGCTTGTTGGTTGTTTATTGTGACGGCGTGCTTGCTGTTTGCTCGCTTCGTCGGTTGCTTCATTTGCTCTGCTACGTAATTAGTGTTTTGTATGTAATTTCGGGACGCTAGCGGGAAGTGGGGGGATGGGGAGGGGGGGGGGGGGGTGGGGCAGGAAGTCTGTAAAATCATAGTTTGACGCGAGGCTTTAGCGATGTGTAAACCGTTTGGTGGCGCGCGCGTGTGTGTGTGTGTGTGTGTGTGTGGTGTGTGGATCTCGGTTTTGTTTTATTGGCTTTTTGCCGTTTGTTTGCTCACACGGGTCATTATCGGGAAAGCACACGACACACGCCACGGCGCACACACACGACACAAACACACACCACACACCGACACACAGACACACACACGACACACAACGCATACGACACACACGACACACACACGACACAAACACACACACACACGCGCGACACACACAACACACACACACGACACACAGACACACACGACACACAGACACACACACACAGCACACACACACACAACACACACACACACACTCAGATGTCTTCGTTCTACATAAGTATACTGTAGGTAAGTATAAGTATGCGTTGTGTCCTCACACACCTCAGCACACACACTCCCGGGCGTATAGCCGAACCACACAACACACACACACACACCGCACACACACACACACACACATTGCACATGCACATGCACCTCGGCCACTTAGCCATGCACTTACCCGTTTTTTTTTTAATACCCTCTCCTGGTACGGTATTGTATTGTCCGTCTAACAAGGCACAGCGGCGTCACGCCGTTGGCTGAAAATCTGAGTCGGTTAGATTAGGTGTAATTTTCCCCCCTTTTTTTCTTCTTCTTCTTCTAATTCTTATGTTTTTCCCCGCTTCCAAGACGGAGGTGGAAGAAAGGAAGGGGGGCGGGGGGGGTGGAGGGGGCTGGGTAGGGCGGGGGGGGGGGGAGTAATTGAGAGGAATGGCGTGGGACTAAGGAGCTGACAAAAGTGATACATTAACCAAACGGGCTTAATTAGTGCCACACTACGGTGGCGGTGAGAATATTAATTCTGATAAGTTGAGTTGAGTCAACCCAATTTTAGTTTGATGTAGTAGTGATACATTCGAGAGGGGGGTGGGGGTGGTGGGGGGGTGCGGGGTTAATATACAGAGTACTGCGGTGGACACTTTTAATTATTAATAGTCGTACACGTGTGTCCATACCAAATGACTTTGGAGTTTGGAGTTTGGAGTGGGCCTCCTGAGTTTACGTTGCAGAGTGTGGACCCCCGGCCCGTCCAGCGCCAAAACAGCAATCCCTCTGTCATCCCTTCCCTCCTTGCTGCTCCACACACACACATGCACGCACGCGCACGCACGCACACACGCACACACACTTACGCACACTTACGCACAAACATGCACATGCACAGAGACACACAGACACACCGACATGCAAGTGCATATGCACACTATGCGTGTCTGTGCGTATGTGCGTGTGTGTGTGTCTGTGCGTGTGCACACAGACACACACAGACTCGCATGTGACAGACACAGAGACACACATGCACACGCACACGCACACACAGATGCACGCACACAGACAAATGCATACGCACACACGGGCACACAGACACACACGCGCATATGCACAGACAGACACACGAGCATATGCGTGCACACACACATGCGCGCGCGCACGCACACACACACAAACGTACCCGGATCCAACATGAACGCCCGCATGCGCAAGAGGCCGAGAGTTGCTTAAAACACAACAAAACACTTCACCTTAATTCAGACCTCAGATGTGCTCTCCCTCTCTCTGTCTCCTGCCCTCTCGCTCTCTCTCGCTCTCTCTCTCTCGCTCTCTCTCTCTCTCTCTCGCTCTCTCTCCCCCCCTCCCATCCCCTCTCCACTTCCTCCTTTGTCCTCCGCTCTCCTCCTCCACATCCCTCCATCTCACCATAGCAGCCTCCAAATTAATCTACAAAATATTGATTTGAGGAGCAGGCGGGCAGGGGGGCGGGAGGTGCAGGCGGTGGTGAGGGGGAAGGGGGGGGGGTTCTCGATTGCGGCCGCATATTAATACGCGCGAGCCACTCCCTCTCTCTCCTCTATACTTTAAGATCCTCATATCTTTCATAATTGATTAATGTTCCTTTGTGAAGTGGGGATGAATAATACATTACCGGCTCTGCTGCACCCTCGGGCTGATGAGAAAATGTTTAATTTCAGTAAATGTAGCTCTCTCTTTCTCTCTCTCTCTCCCTCTCTCTTTTTCTCTCCTTCCTTCTCTTGCTCTCTCGCTCTGTTTCCTCGCGTTCTACCTCTCTCTCTTTCCTCTCGTTCTTTTTCTCTCTCTCTCTCTCTCTCTCGCTCTCTTTCCTGTCGTTCTTTCTCCCTCTCTCTCGCTCTCTCTCTCTCTCTCTCTTGCGTGCTCTCTCGTTCGACCGGGTATTTTTGTGTGTGTGTGTGTGTGTTGTCACGCGTGTGTGCGTGCTCGAGTTCTCTCAGTGGTAGCTGTGACTGCGCAAGAAGTTGCGTTCATCCGTGTTTTGGTTTGTTTGCCGTGTGTGTGTGTACATGCGTGCGTGCGTGTGCGTGTGCGTGTGCGCGTGTGTGGTGCGCGCGCGTGTGTGTGTGTGTGGCGTGTATGTGCGTGCGCGTGTGTGTGTGTGTGTGGCGTGTGTGCGCGCGCGCGCGTGTGTGTGTGTGTGCGTGATGTGCGTGCGCGTGTTGGTGTGTTCAGGCAGCATAAAACAAAACAAAAACAAAACGCCACCTATGGTTTTTGCATAAACATGGCGCCGCAGCTTGACGCTAGCAGGCACGACGCACGCAACACACACACGTCAGCGGATCAGCAGCTGTGTGTCGCCGTGTGCGAGGGAAGAGGTCGCGGGTCGAGGCTTCAGGCGAGCGACGTCGCGATGGCGTTCGCAGGCAAACATTTGTGTATTTCTGGTAAATAGACGAACACGGCCAGAGGAGACCCCCCCAGTGTGTCACTCCTGTCTCACGTTGTCCGTCACCGATGATTATGACATGGGACACACTGTATTTTTTCTTAGTAACTTTAATGTGGCCATTAAAGTTGTTAAATCTTGAATCATGCCTGGTGGTATAATAGGGCCCCTTTAAGTGTTATTCTTGTTAAAGATAAATCTTTTAACCAGGTGCTTTGTAAGTTACCCTTACTTACCTGTATATCCTTAGTTTAGATTAGTTTCATACTTATTTTAGTCTTTACTTCCCTTTTGTACTTACCTGTATATACACAGTTTTTGCACAACAAAAGCACAATTCTGCATCATTTGGAAGTACATTTTACATACTCTTATTTATATACTTCATTGCAATATTGCAGTTTTGTTTACACACTTCTTTATTGTTCTTTATTATGTCTGTAATTGTACAGCCATTTCTTTTGTTTTTGTTGTTATTTGCCACTTGCTTTGGCAATGCATGTTTCCCATGGCAATAAAGCTCTTTGAATTGTGAATTGGGGTGGGTGGGGGAGGGTGGCAGGGTTGGTGGTACTACCCCCCCAATAGATGAGGGGGGAGGGGGGAGGCGGAGGAGGATGGGCGGGGTTGGGGGGGCTGGGGGGGGTTGGGTCTCTGCCCGTCGCCGCAGCTCAGCTGGTTAACGCCGCTAATTATGCTTTTAACGGGCGCCTAACGATGATGAGGGATTCAAGAGCACCGAGCTCAGCAGGCGAGGGGGAGGAGAGGGAGGGGGGGAGAGGCGGGGCTACCCTGACTGGGAGCATCTGTCTGTCGGGTGTGGAAGCGGGAATAACTGACAAATAGAACGGACACACACACACACACAAACACACACATCTGGACACACACGCACATGCACGTGCTCAGACACACACACACACACACACATACATACAAAGACATATATATACACACACACATATACAGGCATATACACACACACGCAAACACACACGCAAACACACACACGCACGCTTACACATGTAATTTTACAATTACATGCAAAACACACAAACACAGCGCACACTTGGAAACACACACACACACACACACACACACGCGTGAAGGCGCGTGCTCCGCTAGAGGAAGCGGGCGTGGGGTGTGTTTACGCCTGCTTGAACTGCTTCATGTCGGCTTGAACCCGTGCCAACGTTCAAGGGGATACGGCCCGGCGGTACACACCGCCGCCGCCGCGGCGGCGCGCTAATTGAATCAGCAATACTTATCCCTTAACAAGGATGTTAATTAGTTATGCTAATCAGCCTGCATAAGACCATTAACCTCATAGAGAGAGGCAGCCAAGGCTCCTGTGTGTGTGTGTGTGTGTGTGTGTGTGTGTGTGTGTGTGTTTATGCGTGGGCGTGTGTTTGTGTACGCCTGAGAGCAAATCAACAGCACTTAAACAAAAACACACACACACACACACACACACACACACACACACACACTCAGGGCTAATTAGTTTTCAATGATACAAGCTAGCGTTTATGTATTTTTTTTTCACGTCTCCATTGTTCTGCGTTTCAATGGGAGCTAATAGGATTCCTCACACTCCAGGAAGTGGGTGGTATTGTACTAGGGGCTCTCGCTAGCACGTGTGTGTGTGTCAGTGTGTGTGTGTGTGTGTGTGTGTGTGTGTGTGTGTGTGTGTGTGTGTGTGTTGTGTGTGTGTTGTGCGCGCGCGGGGGTGTGTGTTTCCAGGGGGGGCGGTCGGCCAGCGCCGGTTACCATGGTGAAGGACTTGAGTCAAAGCCGCCAAGGTCAGGAGCGGGCGGTGACCTGCTGCGGTTCTGGACTTCTGAGAGGCAAACAGCAATATGAACATTAGGCTTGCTGCTTAGCACATCTCTCTCTCTTTCTATTTCTCTCTCTCTCATTCCATGCTTCCTTCTATCCTTCCATCCCTACGTCCTTCCTTCTCTCCTTCCCTCCTTAATTCCTTGCCTTCCTACTTCTCTCCTTCATATATTCCTTACCTCCCTCTTGCCTTCCTTCCGACCTACCCTTCATTCATTCCTTCCGTCCTCCCTAACTAGCCTTCATTATTTATTTCCTTTTGTTCCTTCTTTCCTTCCTTCCTAACTTCAATGTCTCCGTCCATCCTACCCTCCTTCCTTCCTTCCCTCCTTCGTACCTTCACTCATTCCTTCCTTCCTTCCGTATTTACTTATTTACTCCTATCAATTGCCATTATGCCTTCTTCCTTTCTTTCTCTTTAACTATTTTGTTCTTTCTTCCTTCCCTCGATGTTCTCCAGTCCTCTCCGTTTTTCTTGTGACCTTTCCTTCTCTCTGTCACCCATCCTTCTATCCTCCCTCTATCCTCCCTCCCAATTTCTCTTCCTCGGCTTTCCGTCTTCCCATTCCCGTTTCCCGTCCTCCCGACAGATCGGCAGTAGCTCCACCTCCTTCGCAAGGACTCCTCCCCTCACCCCCCCCCTTCCCTCCATCACCCCACCCCTCCTCATCACCACCATCACCACCATCACCACTATCATCATCATCGTCCTTTTCCTCTAACCTCCTCCTCAGAATACAAAACACAAAAATATATATAGAATTAAAAAAATGTTCTTTTGCGTGTTCCTCTCCTGTCATACTGCTCCCGTCTGACTAAATGGCGGCGTTATGAGGCCTGTGGTGGTGTCACGGAAATCTATTATGCGCCACCTTTTACCGCCGCGTGTGAAAGCCTATTCCCAGTCATTAGAACGCCGTTTGCCAACAAACCCGGTGACGCAACGCCCGTCTCTCTGGTGCGGTGCGGTATGGCGGTGGAGGAGGAGGTCGGGAGGGAGGGAGGGAGGGAGGGGGAGAGAGACAGACAGACACACACACACACACACACACACACACACACACACCACACACACATCGGGCGTGATAAAATATTGAGGGGTGAGCGAGGCAGCCGCAGATGCTCGCTGTCATGTGTGAGCGAATGGCTGTTATGACAAGAGTGTTTAAACATTCATGCCGGGGAGGGGGGGAGTTTAGCAGGGCTTTTCATTAACACCAATATGTCTTCGTCTCCCCCCCACCCTCACCCACACACACACACACCCCCCCCCCGCCGCAGCCCTCCACCGGCGGAAGCATGTCAACAAGGGTGTGTGTGTGTGTGTGTGTGTGTGTCTGTGTGTGGGGGGAATTAACATGTCGGAGGGGGTAGGGGGGGTGCAGGGGTAGGGCTGGGGTGTTGGGGAGGCTGTCACATGATCCACACACACACACACACACACACACACACACACACACACACACACACGCACGCACACACATTTTTGTTTCGTGCAGACGACAGAAAGATGTTCCTAATGTGGCAAACATCTAACGCAAAAATGTGACATCCTAGTTGCCGCCTTTTTTTAACAAAGAAAGAAAGAAAAGAAATATCCCCGCACACACACACACACACACACACACATGCACACACAGCACACACACTCACACACACACACACACACACACACATTTTCGTTATTGTTCAGGGAAATGTCTCAGGTGCAGGTGTGGCAGACTGGTGCGCTGCGTTGGTGGGTCAAACGAGAGAGAGAGAGAGAGAGAGAGAGAGGAGAGAGAGAGAGAGAGAGAGAATCCTCCAGGGACCCGTTGTACCAAAACAAGTGGCCTCATTAAAGCAGAACACAAACACACACAAATGCTGAAATATAAAGAAAGTCACATGGGTTTCGCTTTTTTTTGCTCAAAACGGAGAAAAAACCTGAGATGACCTAAGAGAAGACTGTGGTCCCAGGTTGTGTCGGCTTTTATCTTGTGTCAGATCCTAGGTCAGAGGACAGGGAACCTAGTGGGAACCCAACAGCCGTATGAGTGATGGTTTTCCAAAAAGACTACAAGTTAGGTTAAGATTCAAGATTCAAGAATTGTATTTGTAGCATGCAAACGAATACTAAAGACAACTTGAATTGGAGGGATCAGAATCAGACTATTTAGAATATTTACAGTAAAAAAAAAACAGTAGGAATGAGAAATATAAAAAATATATAAAAGGCAGTATAAAGCATGTAAGAAATTAGAAAAAAATATATAGAATGAAAAAATATAGACCATGTACTGTATGTCTGCATGTATGTATGTATGTATGTCATAAGTCATAAGCGTGTGTCATATGTCACAAGCATGTGTGCATGTGTGCCCCGGTGAGGTCAGAGTTCACAGTCCTGATGGCCTGTGCGATCAGGCCTACCAGCCTACCCAGTGGACCGTAGCAACTGGTAGGCTGATCTATCCACCATACAACTGGGTGGACGGACACTCCCACTCGTGTGAAGGGATATTCATCATGTAAAAGAATTAATAAATAAAGTGTAACACTGGAATTGATTTTAAGATGATTCTAGATGCGTGTGGAGCGATGTATCCGTTGTATTTCACTGTGCTTGTTGCCGTGGAAATAAAGCAGTGACGTCGTCGTCGTCGGGCGGGCGTGTGTGTGTGTGTGTGTGTGTGTGTTTACAGAATGTCACCACAACAAAACAAATCAGTCCATTACAGCGTTGACACAAACACAGATTTTCCGATATTTTGCCGTTGTCAAGAATAGTAAAAAAAAAAACAACTAAAAATGACGACAACTACAACCATAAAAAAACACGCCAGGACATTTTCCCTTCTTGTAACATTACGCTCCAAATCTCGTGGGACAATTTCGACAATCACACACCCGCTGTAATTCCAACATCACGGTACAACGGCGCACATAAATATCCGCCGTGTTACTTCCACTTAGCGAAACCTAACTGGAGTTGTAGTCGTTTAATTATTTTTTTTTTCCAGTGCCCCGAAAAAAAAATTGTGGCTGGCACATGTAATAGAATAGCCTCCATTTTGTGACCGCAGACGGCGTTTGAAAATGTGACTGCTAAAAACATTGTCTTTTGGTCACTTAGACGATGAATTTTGTGCGCAAAAAAAAAAACATCGGACGGCCCCTTTAAGTGAAGTTGAATTAAGGGGAATGGGACCACAGGGCCTGCGACGTATCCTTAACATAAGTGGCTCTGACCTGTAAGATGTGTTTGCATAACATGAGCTTTAAGTAATGTCATAAATGGATTTAGAAGCTCTAAGGTACATTAACAATATGCACAGTCATCTGTTTTCTTTCCCCCCTTCCTTCTTATACCTCTGACGCTAACATTTTGAATTAATCAATTTTTCACCGGTCAGCCAATTTCATTTTGACATTCAAATTTGGCATGTGTGCACACGCATGTGCATGTGGATGTGGACGCACGCGTGCGTGTGCAGTAAGAGCGCGCGTGTGGGCGTGTGCACGTGTGCTCGCGTGTGCGCTTGTGCGTGCGTGTGTGTTTGTGTGTGGCTATGCGTGGCTCTGCGAGAGGTCGATCTAATCCCTCTTAAATCAGTTAATCAGC
>PIJE02001254.1:27323-42323 GCA_002895965.2 Coryphaenoides rupestris | reverse complement strand
AATTTGGAGGCTGCTATGGTGAGATGGAGGGATGTGGAGGAGGAGAGCGGAGGACAAAGGAGGAAGTGGAGAGGGGATGGGAGGGGGGGGAGAGAGAGCGAGAGAGAGAGAGAGAGAGAGAGAGAGAGAGAGCGAGAGAGAGAGAGAGGGCAGGAGACAGAGAGAGGGAGAGCACATCTGAGGTCTGAATTAAGGTGAAGTGTTTTGTTGTGTTTTAAGCAACTCTCGGCCTCTGCGCATGCGGGCGTTCATGTTGGATCCGGGTACGTTTGTGTGTGTGTGTGTGCGTGCATGTGTGTGTGCACGCGTATGCTCGTGTGTCTGTCTGTGCATATGCGCATGTGTGTCTGTGTGCCCGTGTGTGCGTATGCATTTGTCTGTGTGCGTGCATCTGTGTGTGCGTGTGCGTGTGCATGTGTGTCTCTGTGTCTGTCACATGCGAGCACTGTGTGTGTCTGTGTGTGTCTCTGTGCACACGCACAGAGACACACACACGCACAGACACGCATAGTGTGCATATGCACTTGCATGTCGGTGTGTCTGTGTGTCTCTGTGCATGTGCATGTTTGTGCGTAAGTGTGCGTAAGTGTGTGTGCGTGTGTGCGTGCGTGCGCGTGCGTGCATGTGTGTGTGTGGAGCAGCAAGGAGGGAAGGGATGACAGAGGGATTGCTGTTTTGGCGCTGGACGGGCCGGGGGTCCACACTCTGCAACGTAAACTCAGGAGGCCCACTCCAAACTCCAAACTCCAAAGTCATTTGGTATGGACACACGTGTACGACTATTAATAATTAAAAGTGTCCACCGCAGTACTCTGTATATTAACCCCGCACCCCCCCACCACCCCCACCCCCCTCTCGAATGTATCACTACTACATCAAACTAAAATTGGGTTGACTCAACTCAACTTATCAGAATTAATATTCTCACCGCCACCGTAGTGTGGCACTAATTAAGCCCGTTTGGTTAATGTATCACTTTGTCAGCTCCTTAGTCCACCGCCATTCCTCTCAATTACTCCCCCCCCCCCGCCCCCCCCCCCCCCCCCCCCCCCCCCCCCTTCCTTTCTCCACCTCCGTCTTGGAAGGCGGGAAAAAACATAAGAATTAGAAGAAGAAGAAGAAAAAAAGGGGGGAAAATTACACCTAATCTAACCGACTCAGATTTTCAGCCAACGGCGTGACGCCGCTGTGCCTTGTTAGACGGACAATACAATACCGTACCAGGAGAGGGTATTAAAAAAAAAACGGGTAAGTGCATGGCTAAGTGGCCGAGTGCATGTGCATGTGCATGTGTGTGTGTGTGTGTGCGTGTGTGTGTGTGTGTGTGTGTGGTCGGCTATACGCCCGGGAGTGTGTGTGTGAGGTGTGTGAGGACACAACGCATACTTATACTTACCTACAGTATACTTATGTAGAACGAAGACATCTGAGTGTGTGTGTGTGCGTGTTGTGTGTGTGTGTCGTGTGTGCTGTGTGTCGTGTGTCTGTGTGTCTGTGTGTCTGTGTGTCGTGTGTGTTGTGTGTGTGTGTGTGTGTGTCTATGTGTCATGTGTGTTGTGTGTGTCGTATGCGTTGTGTGTCGTGTGTGTGTCTGTGTGTCGCGTGTGTGTGTGTGTTTGTGTCGTGTGTGTGCGCCGTGCGTGTGTCGTGTGCTTTCCCGATAATGACCCGTGTGAGCAAACAAACGGCAAAAAGCCAATAAAACAAAACCGAGATCCACACACACACACACACACACACACGCGCGCGCCACCAAACGGTTTACACATCGCTAAAGCCTCGCGTCAAACTATGATTTACAGACTTCCTGCCCCCCCCCCCCCCCCCCCCCCCCCCCCCCCCCCCCCCCCCACTTCCCGCTAGCGTCCCGAAATTACATACAAAACCACTAATTAGTAGCAGAGCAAATGAAGCAACCGACAAGCGAGCAAACAGCAGCACGCCGTCACATAAACAACCAACAAGCTAGCGTCGGCCGCACCACTACCGCCGACATGTGTGCGCACGAGCAGAGGCATGTGTGTGTGTCTGTGTGTGTGTGTGTGTGTGTGTGGCTTTCTCTCTGTGTGTGTGTGTGTCTGTGTGTGTGTGTGTGTGTGTGTGTGTGTGTGTGTGTGTGTGTGTGTGTGTGTGTGTGTGTTGTGTGTTTGTGTGTGTGTGTGTGTGTGTGTGTGTGTGTGTGTGTGTGTGTGTGTGTGTGTGCACCTACCCGCAAGCTGGGAATTATATGTATGCGCATGTTTGTTGAGTGTACGTGTGTTTGTGTGTGTGTGTGTGTGTGTGTGTGTGTGTGTGTGTGTGCGTGTGTTAACCGTAAGCCACAGAAGACAGTAAAACAGCAGCGGGTATAATTTAGTGACACCCTGTTAGGAGGTGTGGGAAGACTATAAAAAAGCCGCCAACCCCACTCACCCCCCCCCCCCCCCCCGCCTTATAATCCTGGCTCGAACGCCACCGCGGGACGGACAAAAGGCGCTGATGCCTCGCCGACACACACACACACACACACACACACACACACACACACACACAACACACACACACACACACACACAACACACACACACACACACACACACACACACACACACACACACACACAGCCGAATACACACCCACACACGCGCACACATGCACACACACACACAACCAACTTCTGGTGCCAAAGCAATATCGTAAAAAACATATATACATACGTGTATACAGTATAAACACATATATAACATATCATTGATATATATATATATAGACCACTAAATACAAAATGAAAGAACTTTTCAGATGCTTGGCGGTAATAACAGCCTGCGAAGAGGTGTGGTGTTTGCGTCATCATTTTGTTCTGAACAATTAAAAAAACGAAGATCACAAATGAAATCAGTCACCTCGCTCTCCTCCGGCGAGTCCCTGCTGAGTTTGCTCGGCCACCCGAGGATGCTGGTACTTCGCTGGGCCACAAAGTCCTCCGTCTGCCCTCTAGGACACAGAGAGTGATGGAGAGATCCAGAGAGATGCAGAGAGATGCAGAGAGATGCAGAGAGATCCAGAGAGATGCAGAGAGATGCAGAGAGATGCAGAGAGATGCAGAGAGATGCAGAGAGATGCAGAGAGATCCAGAGAGATGCAGAGAGATGCAGAGAGATGCAGAGAGATGCAGAGAGATGCAGAGAGATCCAGAGAGATGCAGAGAGATGCAGAGAGATCCAGAGAGATGCAGAGAGATGCAGAGAGATCCAGAGAGATCCAGAGAGATGCAGAGATCCAGAGAGATCCAGAGAGATCCAGAGAGATCCAGAGAGATGCAGAGAGATCAGAGAGATCAGAGAGATCCAGAGAGATGCAGAGAGATCAAGAGAGATGCAGAGAGATGCAGAGAGATGCAGAGAGATCCAGAGAGATGCAGAGAGATCCAGAGAGATCCAGAGAGATCCAGAGAGATGCAGAGAGAGAGAGATCCAGAGAGATCCAGAGAGATCCAGAGAGATCCAGAGAGATACAGAGAGATACAGAGAGATCCAGAGAGATCCAGAGAGATGCAGAGAGATGCAGAGAGATGCAGAGAGATCCAGAGAGATACAGAGAGATACAGATAGATGCACAGACCCAGAGAGATCCGGTGAGATGCAAAGAGATGCAGAGAGATGCAGAGAGATGCAGAGTAATGCAGAGGGAGGAAGGAGATGTTGAAGAAGAAAAATGTGGGGAGCGAGTGGAGGGAAAAGGAGCAAAAAATAAATAATGATAAATAAAATGTGTTGGATGATTGACCTGAACTTAATGTGTGTGTCCATTGCGTTGCTAATATCCAATCTGTTTCAAAGCAATTATGTGCTTGGCTCATAGTCTTTGACAGTGGGGGAAAAAGTTTGTCAAAAGGCCTTGTTTTGCAACACAGGGGGTAGAAGTTGAACGGAAGAGTGTGTGTGTGTGTGTGTGTGTGCGTGTGCATGTGTGTGTGTGCGTGTGTCCTGGCGTTGGGAAAAACCCCGTCAGATTACACCCCCGTCTTCAGGAGTGTCAGCTGTCACCTACCCATAATAACCACACACACACACACACACACACACACACACACACACACACACACACACACACACACACACACACACACACACACACACACAACATATACATATATTCATATTTGGAGACTCTTGGCGGAGACGTGGCATTTTGATAAAACTTTGCAGGGATTAAAAAATGGTTAACTTGCAGTTTGATCAAGCACGTCTGCAGAGAGAGAGAGAGAGAGAGAGAGAGAGAGAGAGAGAGAGAGAGAGAGAGAGAGAGAGAGAGAGAGAGAGATGGGGTTTGAGCAAGTTGAATCTTAGAGAAAAAAAAAATAACACAAATCCTGTCAAATAGTCAAAGGAAGCCACCAAGGAGCGAACTCACAATCTGACATCGCATCTACATACGTGTACGTGTGTGTGTGTTATGTGTGTTATGTGTGAGTGTGTGAGCGTGTGAGTGTGTGTGTTTTATTATTGAATGCTGCAAGAAAAGCGATAAAGAAATCCGATCAATAAGATATCCTGTGCAGACATAATTGTGCACGGACAAAACACACACACACGCGCACGGCAAAACACACACACACACACACACACACACACACACGCACACGCACAGCATGGAGAACGTGAACTAGAAACAAAAATCGCAAAAATATACGAAATAAATTATAGAGGACCTAAATCCCCTCCCCTTTATGTATGGTGGTGAACGCGAGAGACGAATACATTTTTCATCCCGTCTGAATTGCCCCGATGAATTACACATACGACGTTTTGTCAATTTAAAAGATAATTTTGCAAGTCAAGAAAGTCGCGAAACTGTTGAAGTCTGACACTGTGAAAATACGGCATTAGCCGACTAAAGACTAAGACGCCGCTCGCATGAGTCAGTGACGTTGTAGCGCCAACGCGATGCGATGTGGGCGTTTCGTACGGCGATGTAGTTAGTAGTCACGCGCGCAAGCAACGGGTCTGGAACGTTCTGTACGAAGAGTCGCCGGAAGTAACAAATCAGACAGGTACACAAGATGCATGTTGGTGTCGGTGACGTAAATTGCGCGAAACAAAATGAAACTTTCTTGCCAAAAATGATCGTTGAAATGGATAAACAGCATGTGTGTGTGTGTGTGTGTAATTCGTGGCACAATTCACAAACAAGATTTTAAAAAAAGTATTAATCTCTCGCGGCTGATTTTTTACGAAATAAGTTCTCATGGGGAGGGGCTTAGGCGCTCTATAGCAAATAACAAAGGAAATGAAACCAAGTCGACTCATGTGGACGCTTGGAGGGACAAATTGCACTTCCCACAAAGTGTACTTCCTTTTCTTTTTCTCTTTTCTTTTTTTTTGGGGGGGTGGAAATGATGGAAAAAATCTTGGATAAATTATATGCAATTTTATATGACTCATTGTCCTGTCAGAATGGATGAAAAATGTTTCAATCACCCCAAAATCGGCAGAGGTTTTTTGTGTGTGTGTCTTGCGGGGGACAAATAGGCAGAGATGGGAAGAGAGATGTTGAAAGACGGTGAGAGGCTTCTGAATAGAAAGTAACAGCGGGCAATTTTATCCTCCATTTTACACCTGCCAGTGGTTTTTCACAGCTGGGCCTTGTGTGTGTGTGTGTGTGTGTGTGCATGTGTGTGCGTGTGTGTATATGTGTATGTGTGAGTGTGTGCGTGTGTGTGATTGATGAGCAGATCGGACAGAGAGAACATACATTTCCAGCAAAAACTAAATCATACACTGTAAATGCATCACAAACATATTAGCATATAAATGTTCACGTTCAGTAATTGACCTAAATCCATCCTGTGATTCAAATGTGTGTGTGTGTGTGTGTGTGTTTTATCCGATTGTGGCGTGACTTGAAGACACTGTGTCTATGAATATAATAACGATATATCCCTTATCAATAACATTATGAAGCGGCCGCACATAGGGATGAACACAGACACACGAGAGTTGTCATGATTATTGTGAGGACCAGTGTGATTTACTGTGCGTGTGTGTGTGTGTGTGTGTGTGTGTGTGTGCAGTATTACAGCACAGGCTCTCGATTTCTCAAGCTGTCACTCAGGCCTATTAGGCAAGGCTAACACAATTAGTCATGAATATGCAGTAATAACATGCAAATTGCCACCTCCAACCCTCACCCCTGTGTGTGTGTGTGTGTGTGTGTGTGTGTGTGTGTGTGTGTGTGTGTGTGTGTGTGTGTGTGTGTGTGTGTGTGTGTGTGTGTGTGTGTGTGTGTGTGCCTGTGTGCCCCTAAGGCTATAGACATTGGTTGGGTAAACCCAATTCTTTCTACATCATTACAGCAATGAGGCATAATTTATAAGAATAATACAAACATGCATGTGTCCCCGCGTGCCAAAAAAAACGGTGTGCGTGTGTGTGTGAGACAACACACATACACACACACATGCACACACACACACACACACACACACATGTACCTACTCTCTCTCTCTCTCTCTCTGTCTCCCAGTGTCTCTCTCTCTGAATGCCAAGGCTACTAATATACAGTACAGCAGGTACTTGTTAACCATTTCAAAGTCAAGAAGGAGAGCAGTGAGGTCACAAAATGCACATTCACCTACCTCACACGCGCGCACACGCGCACACACACACACACACACACACACACACACGCACACACACACTTTGTGTGTGTGTGTGTGTGCGTGTGGTCTGTGTGTTGATCTTCCACACACACACACACACACACACACACACACGCACAGATCTACAGTTTGTGTATATAAACACGAACACGGGAGTATGGGAGTTTAAAAAAGGGGAGTGTGTATTTCCCCGCCGCACCTCAACTCCACTCCCATTAATTTATGTCCTTGGGAATGGGACCGGGCCCTTAAGTTTCCTCCGTTTATTTAGAAACCTCCAGGCACCTCCCCAACCGCCTCCCACGCCCCCCCCCCACCAGCCCCCAACACCCCCACACACACACACACACACACACACACACACCCACCCTAATATAGTGAGCTGTGTTTCCCCTTGTTTAGCTTCGCCACGCGTTGGCCTGCGCCAGGTGGAGGAGACAAGTGTTTAGAGAAGGGTGGGGGGGGTGGGGAGGAGGAGGGGGGTGAGAGGGGGAGGGGGGGAGAGAGAGAGGGAGAAGGGGTAGAGAGAGAAAGAGAGAGGGAGAGAGATAGAGAGAGAGAGATAGAGAGAGAGAGAGAGAGAGAGAGAGAGAGAGAGAGAGAGAGAGAGAGAGAGAGAGAGAGAGAGAGAGAGAGAGAGAGAGAGAGGAGAGAGAGAGAGAGAGAGAGAGAGAGAGAGAGAGAGAGAGAGAGAGAGAGATACACAGAGATAGAAAGGCAGAGAGCCATCCAAACAAGCCAGACGCCATGTCTGACTGTGTGTGTGTGTGTGTGTGTGAGTGAAGCACCCTGAGATTTATGTCTTACAGGAAGTCGTCTCCCTCTTTGTGGTGTTGCAAGCCATCTTCTCTCCAATAGCCGTGTCTCGTACACTGGCTTTTAATTAATAGACTCTCTCTCTCTCTCTCTGTCTCCCTATCTCTCTCTCTCTCTCTCTCGTGTGTGTTTATGTGTGCGTGCACGTGTGTGTGTTGTTGTGTTGTTGCCGTTGCACAGAGCAAACAGTTGCTGCTGTGTGCATGTGTGCTGCACATGTGCCCGTGTACACACAGCACAGCACAGCACAGCACAGCACAGCACAGCGTGTGTGTGTGTGTGTGTGTGTGAGTCACACCGCATAGTCGGGCCGAACACTCGATCATAGTTGAGGCTGTAAGAGATCATTGCCACTTCCCTTCGTTTGGTTAGTGCGGGTATGAGTGGGATGACTTTAATTAGGGCCATAAATCAGAGAGATGTCTATCTGTGTGTGCCTGTCTCTCTGTCCGTCTATCTCGCACTCTCTCTGTCTGTCTGTCTGTCTGTCGCTCTGTGTGATGCCAGTGGGCGAACGCCATGCTCCGCTCCTTTGATATTATGCAGTTAAAGACGTATTTTCTTCGCCGTTCTAAACATCGTAACTTTAAATTAGATCAGATTATTACGGGCGTGCGCTTAACGACGGCCTCGCATTGAAGTAGGGAGACCGCGCGGTGCATTAAAATGCATTAAAACATAAAAAAAAGATGTCACAATGTGCCATGTAAACAAACCAATCCAAGCATTTCAAATTCAGAAAGAGAGGGAAAAAAACGCACCAATTTGCGATGTGTGATTTAGATCAAAGACTTAAGAAGGAAAAAAAAAGGCAATTTCACCATGAAATCAGCTGCACACACAACACAGCCCATCGCATGATCAAGTAGATAGCTGTGGATAGCATATTTCACTGATGAGATAACAGCAATTTTCACCCAGCAGGTAATAATAATAATAATAAACAGTTTGGTCGCTAACGCCGCGATGTGTTTATTCTTTTTAATCGGCCGTTTTTGGCTTTTTTGTAACTTTTTTTAAGTGTTGTTCGGTCATTGCGCTCGAGCGAGAGATTTTTTCCCGTGTGACTCGGGAAGGGGATTCAGGCGCGGCTTCGTTAAGGAAGCAGGTTTTGGCGGGAGAGCGGACATCTTGCTGCATGGAGCGCCTACGGGCCGACGGGCTGGGAGTCGAGAACGGCCGAGCCTGCCAGCACTATCCTGCGCCCTTCGTGCTTTACTCGTCGAATTTTATTATTTTTCGCGATCAACTCGTGTTGCCATTGAGCGGGAGTACTTAAAGCCAAATACCAGCAGAAGTAGCTATCTCTTCTCCCAGCTTAATACGTTGACCTATAGTTGTAAAGGCTGTTACCTTTTTCTCATATTAATTCCCCGGCTTATTATTTTCTTTTAAATATCACTATAATGAGCTGTGCGGCACGTTTTGCCACGCTAATCAAATGCGCCGCGGTGAGCTAAATAGCGGGGTGAAATGTCAAAAGTAAGCACTTCTGTATTTGAAATATCAAACACTGGGTGCGCGAGTGCGCTAAGTACCGGTCTTTAGAATGGAGGTAAGATGCTAATGTTAGCTCGCGCTCAGACCGGCTGAGTCATCACCTCTTTGTCCTTGGGCTGATTAACTGATTTAAGAGGGATTAGATCGACCTCTCGCAGAGCCACGCATAGCCACACACAAACACACACGCACCGCAACAAGGCGCCACACGCAAGCCACACGTGCACACGCCCACGCGCGCTCTTACCTACACACATGCCAAATTTTGAATGTCAAAATGAAATTGGCTGACCGGTGAAAATTGATTAATTCAAAATGTTAGCGTCAGAGGTATAAGAAGGAAGGGGGGAAAGAAAACAGCTGACTGTGCATATTGTTAATGTACCTTAGAGCTTCTAAATCCATTTATGACATTACTTAAAGCTCATGTTATGCAAACACATCTTCCAGGTCAGAGCCACTTATGTTAAGGATACGTCGCAGGCCCTGTGGTCCCATTCCCTTAATTCAAACTTCACTTAAAGGGGCCGTCGATGTTTTTCCTTTGCGCACAAAATCATCGTCTAAGTGACCAAAGACAATGTTTTTAGCAGTCACATTTTCAAACGCCGTCTGCGGTCACAAAATGGAGGCTATTCTATTACATGTCCCAGCCACAATGTTTTTTTCGGGGCACTGGAAAAAAAAAAAAGAATTAAACGACTACGACTCCAGTTAGGTTTCGCTAAGTGGAAGTAACACGGCGGATATTTATGTGCGCCGTTGTACCGTGATGTTGGAATTACAGCGGGTGTGTGATTGTCGAAATTGTCCCACGAGATTTGGAGCGTAATGTTACAAGAAGGGAAAATGTCCTGGCGTGTTTTTTTATGGTTGTAGTTGTCGTCATTTTTATTATTTATTTTTTTACTATTCTTGACAACGGCAAAATATCGGAAAATCTGTGTTTGTGTCAACGCTGTAATGGACTGATTTGTTTTGTTGTGGTGACATTCTGTAAACACACACACACACACACACACACACACACACACATGCCCGCCCGACGACGACGACGTCACTGCTTTATTTCCACGGCAACAAGCACAGTGAAATACAACGGATACATCGCTCCACACGCATCTAGAATCATCTTAAAATCAATTCCAGTGTTACACTTTATTTATTAATTCTTTTACATGATGAATATCCCTTCACACGAGTGGGAGTGTCCGTCCACCCAGTTGTATGGTGGATAGATCAGCCTACCAGTTGCTACGGTCCACTGGGTAGGCTGGTAGGCCTGATCGCACAGGCCATCAGGACTGTGAACTCTGACCTCACCGGGGCACACATGCACACATGCTTGTGACATATGACACACGCTTATGACTTATGACATACATACATACATACATGCAGACATACAGTACATGGTCTATATTTTTTCATTCTATATATTTTTTTCTAATTTCTTACATGCTTTATACTGCCTTTTATATATTTTTTATATTTCTCATTCCTACTGTTTTTTTTTTACTGTAAATATTCTAAATAGTCTGATTCTGATCCCTCCAATTCAAGTTGTCTTTAGTATTCGTTTGCATGCTACAAATACAATTCTTGAATCTTGAATCTTAACCTAACTTGTAGTCTTTTGGAAAACCATTACTCATCGGCTGTTGGTTCCCACTAGGTCCCTGTCCTCTGACCTAGGATCTGACACAAGATAAAGCCGACACAACCTGGGACACATAGTCTTCGCTTAGGTCATCTCAGGTTTTTTTCCGTTTGAGCAAAAAAAAGCGAAACCCATGTGACTTTCTTTATATTTCAGCATTTGTGTGTGTTTGTGTTCTGCTTTAATGAGGCCACTTGTTTTGGTACAACGGGTCCCTGGAGGATTCTCTCTCTCTCTCTCTCTCTCTCTCTCTCTCTCTCTCTCTCTCTCCTCTCTCTCTCGTTTGACCCACCAACGCAGCGCACCAGTCTGCCACACCTGCACCTGAGACATTTCCCTGAACAATAACGAAAATGTGTGTGTGTGTGCATGTGTGTGTGTGAGTGTCTGTGTGTGCATGTGTGTGTTGTGTGTGTGTGTGCGGGGATATTTCTTTTCTTTCTTTCTTCGTTAAAAAAAGGCGGCAACTAGGATGTCACATTTTTGCGTTAGATGTTTGCACATTAGGAACATCTTTCTGTCGTCTGCACGAAACAAAAATGTGTGTGCGTGCGTGTGTGTGTGTGTGTGTGTGCGTGTGTGTGTGTGTGTGTGTGTGTGTGTGTGTGTGTGTGTGTGTGTGTGTGTGGATCATGTGACAGCCTCCCAACACCCCAGCCTACCCCTGCACCCCCCCTACCCTCCGACATGTTAATTCCCCCCACACACAGACACACACACACCACACACACACCCTTGTTGACATGCTTCCGCCGGTGGAGGGCTGCGGCGGGGGGGGGGGGGGGGGGTGTGGGTGAGGTGATGGTGGGCGGGGAGACGAAGACATATTGGTGTTTAATGAAAAGCCCTGCTAAACTCCCCCCCCTCCCCGGCATGAATGTTTAAACACTCTTGTCATAACAGCCATTCGCTCACACATGACAGCGAGCATCTGCGGCTGCCTCGCTCACCCCTCAATATTTATCACGCCCGATGTGGTGTGTGGTGTGTGTGGTGTGTGTGTGTGTGGTGGTGTGTGTGTGTGTGTGTGTGTGTGTGTGTGTGTGTGTGTGTGTGTGTGTGTGTGTGTGTGTGTGTGTGTGTGTGTGTGTGTGTGTCTGTCTCTCTCCCCCTCTCTCCCCCTCCCCTCCCTCCCTCCCTCCCGACCTCCTCCTCCACCGCCATACCGCACCGCACCAGAGAGACGGGCGTTGCGTCACCGGGTTTGTTGGCAAACGGCGTTCTAATGACTGGGAATAGGCTTTCACACGCGGCGGTAAAAGGTGGCGCATAATAGATTTCCGTGACACCACCACAGGCCTCATAACGCCGCCATTAGTCAGACGGGAGCAGTATGACAGGAGAGGAACACGCAAAAGAACATTTTTTTTAATCTATATATATTTTTGTGTTTTGTATTCTGAGGAGGAGGTTAGAGGAAAAGGACGATGATGATGATGGTGGTGATGGTGGTGATGAGGAGGGGTGGGGTGATGGAGGGAAGGGGGGGGGGTGAGGGGAGGAGCCTTGCGAAGGAGGAGGAGCTACTGCCGATCTGTCGGGAGGACGGGAAACGGGAATGGGAAGACGGAAGCCGAGGAAGAGAAATTGGGAGGGAGGATAGAGGGAGGATAGAAGGATGGGTGACAGAGAGAAGGAAAGGTCACAAGAAAACGGAGAGGACTGGAGAACATCGAGGGAAGGAAGAAAGAGCAAAATAGTTAAAGAGAAAGAAAGGAAGAAGGCATAATGGCAATTGATAGGAGTAAATAAGTAAATACGGAAGGAAGGAAGGAATGAGTGAAGGTACGAAGGAGGGAAGGAAGGAAGGAGGGTAGGATGGACGAAGACATTGAAGTTAGGAAGGAAGGAAAGAAGGAACAAAGGAAATAAATAATGAAGGCTAGGTAGGGAGGACGGAAGGAATGAATGAAGGGTAGGTCGGAAGGAAGGCAAGAGGGAGGTAAGGAATATATGAAGGAGAGAAGTAGGAAGGCAAGGAATTAAGGAGGGAAGGAGAGAAGGAAGGACGTAGGGATGGAAGGATAGAAGGAAGCATGGAATGAGAGAGAGAGAAATAGAAAGAGAGAGAGATGTGCTAAGCAGCAAGCCTAATGTTCATATTGCTGTTTGCCTCTCAGAAGTCCAGAACCGCAGCAGGTCACCGCCCGCTCCTGACCTTGGCGGCTTTGACTGAAGTCCTTCACCATGGTAACCGGCGCTGGCCGACCGCCCCCCCTGGAAACACACACCCCCGCGCGCGCACACACACACACACACACACACACACACACACACACACACACACACACACACACACACACACACACACACACACACACACACACACACACACACACACACACACACACACACACACACACATGCTTACATCTCCAATTTGATTGGATGCACAATTGAAATGTCATGCTTGAGCGAAAACACACAAACACCCACACGCACACACACACTCACACACACATCCACACACACACACACACACACACACACACACACACACACACACACACACACACGCATGCACATACACGCACGAGCAACATCAAGCAAATTTAAGCGCGGGGACACACACAGAGATACGTAGCGATGGCGCGTCGTCGGAGTCAAAATGGGAGAAATGAGACAAAACTGTTTTCCTTTTTTTCCCTCCGTGCGGCTCTTTATCAACACGGCATTTCAAAGATATCAGGGAAAATAAGTGTGTGTGTGTGTGTGTGTGTGTGTGTGTGTGTGTGTAGCAGCAGACAAGGGGAGGGGGGTGTTGGTGAGGGGGGGGGGACGGGGGGGGGGGTGAACCAGCCAGCCACACACAGCATCAAAGCAGCAGAGCCTTGTCACAGACACTGAAATCAGAATCAAATGAATATTAATGTGGAACCAATTACCTCGGGGAAATGTTGTCTGTGGGCCGCCTCTGCTAATGCGCGTACGTCTCACCTTTCACAAAGTAGAAGCAGCGGGGGGGAGAGGGAGGGGGGGAGGGTGAGGGTGGGGGAGTGGGGGGGGGGCAGTCGCCTCCAATGCATTTTTTCCTCCCCCCCCAAACAAGCTTGTCTTCCTCTGCTAATAGAGAATTGTAGAATTGTCCAGCAGCATGGAAGAGCGAGAATGCACTCTCCCTCTCTCTCCCTCTCTCTCCCTCTCTCTCCCTCTCTCCCTCTCTCTCTCTCTCTCTCTCTCCCTCTCCCGCCCCAAAACAGACAAACACAAACACACCCACACACACACTCTACACACACACACTATAGACATCTCTTTTCTCCCCTCTCAGATGCTAACAACACATTTCCTCTTCCAAGTGATTATGGAGAGGAAATATGACGCAACCTTGCTCCTGGCCAAGTCAAAATTAACATGGACGCCGCGACCAGTTTGTTTTTCAAGACTCTAGGGAAGAAGAAGAAAAAACCGACCTGAATTGTTTTATTCCAAAATTGCCACTAATACCGGCTGTTTTTTGTGTGTGTCTTATTCTCTGAAACCTATTATGTATGAATAAATCATGAGGCCATATAACCCCCACTCAAAAAAAGAAAGAAAAATACAGAACCGCAACAAAGAAATTGGCTTTTAAAAAAGCATGTGAGAGAATTTTTCCGTTTTAACCTATGAGCCTTTCTTCCCTTATTCTCCCCTTGGTTGATGATTCCTCAACAGTTGCTCTGCACCTTGGGAGGAGGGGGGGAGGGAGGGAGAGGGAAGGAGGGAGGGTGTTCAGTCAGGAGTGGGGGCTTCTTTAACTTGTATGAATCTGGTCGAAGCTGCATCGTGGGTGGTGGATGGCGGTGGAGGGTGGCGGCGGTGGTGGCGGTGGCAGCGGTGGCGACGTTGGTGGGTGGTGGCGGCGGCGGTGGGAAGGCGGTGGAGGGTGGCGGTGGCGATGGTGGGCGATGGTGGGCGGTGGTGGTGGTGGTGGTGAGAGCAGTGGTGGTGACGTTGGCGTTGGTGGTGGTGGAGGGCGGTGGAAGGCGGTGGAGGGCGAGGGCGGAGGAAGGCGGTGGAGGGCGGGGGTGGGCGGCTGTGGAGGGCGGTGGAGGCGGCGGGCGCGGTGGTGCGCAGCAGCAGCAGCAGCAAGTCGTCCCTCGACTGCCGACTGCTGTTCTGCATAAGCGCTGGTGACACACACGTGGGGTCACCGGGCTGCTTAAAGCCCCTTCTAAATCAGTGTTAAAGCCTCGATAATAGACCTCGCCGGCCAATTGATTGGCCTTCATATGTTTACAGCTCACTTTAATTGCCTCAAAAATACCATTTATCAGCCACGTGTGTGTGCGTGCAAGCGTGTGTGTGCAAGCCTGTGTGTGTGTGTGTGTGTGTGTGGGGGTCTTGAGTGCGTGTCTGTCCATCGACAGAGAGCCCTATTGATTTATCAGCATCAGGATTT
>PIJE02001254.1:22323-24823 GCA_002895965.2 Coryphaenoides rupestris | reverse complement strand
CCCCCTCCCTTCATAACCCACTAGTCTACCCTACAGCTGAGGAGGGGGGCGTGGCCTGGGAGGGCTTTTCACCGGATACACAGCATTCGGAGAGAGACTTTTCCGAACCGTCTCGCTGGCGTGAAACAAAGTACATTATCATATTGACGGGTCACCGTGGTCTGTGTGTCCCACATGGCACATATTTGGCACCATTTTCTTTTTCTCTCCCTCTTTGGGCTCGGGTTGTCTCTGTGATTGGAGGAGAAGACGGTGATTGACAGGTGTCACCTGCCTGGCGGTGAACTTTTGCACATGCTTCAGAAACAAACGTGTGTTTTGCCCCCACCTGTGTGTGTGTGTGTGTCTTTGTGTGTGTGTGTGTGTGTGTGATACTTTGTGATACTTTGCTATATGCTCCTGTCTTACTCCACCGACATACTTTTTAATGTACTTTTTATTCGCTTTGTCTTTAAAATGGGGGGCCTTTTTATTTGTTGACAGAAAATCCCCCTCAGTGCGGCCCGGTGAAGCACATTAAAATGATGATGCTGCGTGTTTCGTTCTTTATTTATTTCTCCGCTAACCCACAACGTTATTGTTGCATTATATTCACTGAACAGAACAGTGTCTCCCGCCTTGCTTATCAATCCAATATCTCATAAAGTGCTCTCTTTCCCCGGCCGCTTTGAATATAAAAAGATCCCGTGGCGTTATTGTGCTATATTTCCTATATTTAGTGTGTCCCCTCTGTTCTGACACGCACCCGACACATCCAATAGGATATTTGATTTGTTGTGCTGGCGTGTGTGTATGTCTGTGTGTGTCCGTGTGTCTGTGTGTGTCTGTGTCTACGTGTGTGTGTGTGTGTGCACGTGTTTGTCTACATGTGTGCATGTGTGTGTGTCTGCGTGTGTGTCTACTTGTGTCTCCGTGTGTGTGTGTGTGTGTGTGTGTCTATTGTGTCGTCGTGCCCGCTCGCACGCATTGATGATGTACATGTGTGTACCATGTGCCAATGTAAGCTGCTCTTCAGTGCATGGCCGCACATGCTCAAATGGTGCATGTACGCGTGCACGCTTTATACCTGCCTGTGTGTGTGTGTGTGTGTGTGTGTGTCCCGGTGGACCCGTGTCGTGTGTGTGTGGTCGTGCACGCAGGTCGTGTCCGTACCGCGTGGCTGTAGTGTGTGTGTGTGTGTGTGTGTGTGTGCGTGTGTGTGTGTCAACGTTCGGCTTTTTCACTTTTTGACCCACAATTACCACTCAAGGGGCGCAAAATAAAATCATAAATACAGCCACCTCAGCGACGCGTGAAGGCATAACGTACAAAACAACGGTCCCCGCGGTTAATGAGTATGAAATTCCTTATGGTTTTTTTTTGTGGTCATATTTATTTATTTGCTTATTTATTTATTTCCTCACCGTGATAAACCGAGCTTCTGATCAAATGCTACAGAGCCGTAATCATGTTTGTGCCACTGAATTCTTTAACCTTTCCCTGACCCCGGTGAATGCCAACGGCCCAATCACAGGCTCTAATTGAATCTGCTCTCGGCGGTGCACCCCACCCCCCCCCCCCCCCCACCCATGTCTCCCCCACCCACCATGTCCCCCACACACACACACACACACACACACACCACTCTCCATCCCTTCCCACTGATGAAAACATAAAATTGTAGATGAAAAATGAATACAGCCGATTGGGAGTGGGGGTATGTGGGAGGGGTGGTGGTGACGGAGGTGGCGGTTGTGTGTGTGTGTGTGTGCATGTGTGTGTGTGTGTGTGTGTGTGTGTGTGTGTGCGTGTGTGTGCGCGCGTGTGTGTGTGTGCGTGCGTGCGTGTGATACCTGTGTATTCGAGCCCCCAGCCCCAGCCCCAGCCCCAGCCCCAGCCCCAGCCCCACCCTTTACACCCTGGGACACAGCCACATCAACTCGCCCATTCCCAGATACAGCACAGCACCCTCCACCAGAGCCCCACCTCCCCCTTAACTTTTTACAACCCACCGGGGAACGAAGAGAAGCTAAATGAAATAGGGAAGGCGTAGACGGAGGGGGAGAGAGAGAGAGAGAGAGAGCGAGAGAGATGGATTGAGGCCGAGAGGGAGGGAGGGAGAGAGAGAGAGAGGGGGAGAGTGAGAGGGAGCTGTAGAGGGAAAGAGAGAGAGAGAGATGGGAGAGGGATTGGGAGAGAGGGATTGGAGAAAGGGAGAGAGAGAGGGATGGGAGAAAAGGAGAGAGAGAGAGAGAGATGGATTGAAACAGGGAGGGAGAGAGTTAGGGAGCGAGAGGGAGATATAGAGGGAGAGAGAGAGATGGGAGAGGAATAGGGAGAGAGGGATGGGGAGGGAGAGAGAGAGAGGGATGGGAGGAAAAGGAGAGGGAGAGAGAGAGATGGATTGAAACGGGGAGGGAGAGAGTTAAGGAGAGAGAGGGAGATATAGAGGGACAAAGAGAGAGAGAGCGAGATGGGAGAGGGATAGGGAGAGAGGGATGGGAGAAATGGAGAGAGAGAG
>PIJE02001254.1:12323-14823 GCA_002895965.2 Coryphaenoides rupestris | reverse complement strand
AGCGTCCATAAGCATCCCGCGGCATCCCGCGGTGTTGTGCTCGCTAGCGCATCGGCTAGCGTAGTCCCGGGCTGTCGACGCACACCGTTCAATACCGAGACCGAGAATCCAGTACATCTGTATGTCACGGTAACGCTACGGATACTCGTAGCCGTGTTAGCATTGTTGTTGGTACACGTAGCCTCCCTGAAAGCGATTTGACCTCCACATATCGTCGCTTCGCGCGATGCTAGCGGACGCGCATCTGTGACCGCGCCGCTATGTTGTCGCTATGCGGCCCAATTAAAGCCGCAGTGAAAATCAAAATCTAAAGCTAATGCGCAAAGCTCATTTATGTGTGTGTGTGTGTGTGTGTGTGTGTGTGTGTGTGTGTGTGTGTGTGTGTGTGTGTGTGTGTGTGTGTGTGTGTGTGTGTGTGTGTGTGTGTCTGTGTCTGTGTGTGTGTGTGTGTGTCTGTGTATTTCACACAGACACACACACAGACACGCATAGAGTGAATGACATGTCATTATTTATGAGTCATTATGTCTCCAGGCTTTCAGTTTGTCCGCGAGCAATATTTTCCGTCAGGTTTATGCCGCTACGTATGTTAGCGTAGGCTTTTAGCTGCCACTTAGCGCGTCCCAATTAGCAGAAGCTCTGCTAAAACATAAATAGCAAAAAGAAAAAGAAAAAAAACGCGACAACATAATGAACACAAAAACAGACACAAGACACGACGAATGTAGCCTACCACACACACACGCATGCACACACACACACAGACACACACACACCATTAATGGCGTGATGAAATATTCGCGTCTCAGGTCGTGTGCTGTGTGGCTACGTCTGGAACAAACACCTCTCACTCTGAAGATAAATATCTTATTTGTATCATATACACACACACACACACACACACACACACACACACAGACAGACACACACGCTGGTAATGATTTAGCCATGCACATAGTCGCGCCATGGAACACACACACACACACACACACACAGAACACACACAGACACACAGAGACACACACACGCACGCACACACGCAGGGGCGGTAAATGAAAAAAAGATAACCAGGACAATAATTCACGTCGGCCATCTTTAATATATATAGGCTGCGACGGCGAGTGTCACGGCGGTGTCACATGTGGATGAAAAACGAACCCTGGTTATCTGGAAATTACACACACACGAAAAGAAGAGGAACCGACTTAATATTCAGCAGTAGCTGAAGGCGTTAGAGGGGGTGGGTGGGGGGCCGGGGGTAAGGGGAGGAGGGAGGGGGGGGGGGGGGACGGACATATGGATGTGGAGCTGGGGGGAGGAGCATGACGACGAAGTAGAAGAAGAAGAAGAAGAAGAAGGGGAAATTAATCAGTTTCATCATCTCAATGGGAAAATTTGCTAAGCGCGACCTCAGCACTTTACTTAGCCTATTAGTGGCCGGCTAGGTGCTAGCGAGCGCCGCATGCTGTCCTCGCCTTTTCTGCTAAATTACTGCACACACACAACGACGATGCACGACGCGCACACACACACACACACACACACACACACACACACACACACACACACACACACACACACACACACACATACGGGTACAGGAGGAGACAACAGTGGCACAGAATGTAGTGTCTTTGTCACGCATGCTATATTCTACAGCTAATCTGAATCCACACTTTATATACCCGAGTACCCTGTGTGTGTGTGTGTGTGTGTGTGTGTGTGTGTGTGTGTGTGTGTGTGTGTGTGTGTGTGTGTGTCTGTCTGTCTCTCCGTGTGTCTGTCTGTCTGTCTGTCTGTCTGTCCGTGTGTGTGTGTGTGTGAGAGTGTGTCATGAGTGTCATGAGCGAACGGGGGTGAGAAGCCCCCATGGTTCTCTCTCTCTCTCTCTCTCTCTCTCTCTCTCTCTCTCTCTCTCTCTCTCGTACTCTCAGGGAGAACTCGATCACGGGACTCCGTTAGCAGCAGTAATTAGCACGTAGCACGTCTAAGAGCGCCCGGAGGAATCAGATGTAATCATTAACAACGTGTGAAATGATACTTTAACAAAAAGAAGGAAAAAAAATCCCCCAACCCGGTGGGACGAACCCCGCTGGAGGTTTCCGTTATCCGTCAACTGCCAAGAAATCATTCGCTCATTTCACTTATCCTCGTCACTGGAGATTTCTCGAGTCTTTAACTAAGTCTGTGTCTGCGCTTGGGCAATTTGCCGCCATTTTAGTGTAGGCCCCCACCTTGATAAAATAGACACACACACACACACACACATGCTCAATTTGATTATTTAATTTTTTCCTTCAAATACAGAAGCCCTGCAGTGTAATTATGGCTGATAATCGTTTCTGGCTGGATGCTTTACTACTCAACTGCACAAACATTGCAGAATGTTCTCTTTCCTCGTACTCTCATCAGAGTACGAGAGTCCATGACATCAAATCAATCAATCAATCAGTCAGGGAATCGCGAGGTATAAGTATACAGTAAGTACAACAACACATCC
>PIJE02001253.1:135979-138479 GCA_002895965.2 Coryphaenoides rupestris | reverse complement strand
AGAGAGATGGAGAGAGAGAGAGAGAGAGAGAGAGAGAGAGAGAGAGAGAGAGAGAGAGAGAGAGAGAGAGAGATGTTGTGTGTGTGTGTGTGTGTGTGTGTGTGTGGTGTGTGTGTGTGTGTGTGTGTGTGTGTGTGTGTGTATGTCTGTGCTGAAACAAAGAACACAATCGCACTCCAAACATGAAGCTGAGAACAGGATGCAGGAGGAGGAGGAGGAGGAGGAGGAGTTGAACGCCACCACCACCTCGTCCACCATGTACAGATATGAACATCACCAGAGATTCAGATTTAGAAGGTCCTAATAAAAACTAAAAACCTGTTATATTCTCGAGCCATCTTCTCTTTAATTCAGGAATTAATGTTAAAACGCTATTCATACCGACGCAATATAATATTTAGTTTGCACGGTTTAACAGTATTTCTCGATATCGGTGAGAGCAGACGTTCTACAATAACCGGTGATAGATAGTGACATGAACATTGTTTCTTTTTTAAATACACAAAAAAAAAACTACAACCAGAGACACCGATCTGATCAGGCAGACAATGTGCTTGGCTAATAAAAATAAATTCATGTTTTCACGGTACAACACTTTAGCAATTCAGTGGTGAGCTAAAGGATAAAATACAGAAATACATCTCACTGCGGGTACTTATAATCCTGCAGAAAACGGACTTCTCTGATGGCTGCCGATTCAATGTGATAAGTCTCGAGTTCCCTGTCCTCTGCACGTGGGCAGAGCGCCACTGTCTGCTGGCGTCACCTTCACAGGTGATCTTCCTCTCACCACTCACACACACACACACACGTGCAGGAACAGGCACAGAACACTACTCTACTTACATGGACAGAAGTCAGAAGACAGGAAAAGTACATTAAATATGTATGTATGTACGTAAGTATGTGTACAGGCACTAATACACACACACACACACACACACACACAAGATCTGTTGTGATAAATGTGTGTTGGAGATGCTTTTTCTTGTCTAGTTCGAGAGTTGTATCTTGTCGGCACCCACACACACACACACACACTGGTGTACGGGGAGGCAGATGCATTCTTACATAAGACCTTATATAACTCTGCCCCGTCCCAGCCAATAAGCAGGCTGCTTGCTCACTCCCCGATCGAACAGGGTTAGTGTGGGTTAGCCAGCCCTCATGCCTCGGTACCAGCATCCACCTCCTTCTCCTCTTCATCCACCACCTCTTCCACCTCCATCTCCCCCTGCTCCTCCTCCACCACCTCCTCCCTCCTCCACCTCCTCCTCCTCCTCCTCATCCTCCTTCTCCACCACCTCCTCCTCCTTCCCACCTCCTCCTATCTCCTCCTCCCCCTTCTCCTCCTCCATCCACCTCCTCCTCCTCCTCCTCCTCCATTGTCTCTCCTCACCCACACACACACACACACCCGCCCTAAGTAGAAAATATCACCACCATCTTAGGACATGCATACACAGAGTTCACATGTAGGAGACAGGGATAATGAGGGAGAGATAATGACAGAGCGTGATAGATTCAGGATAGAGAGAGAAAGATACACAGAGAGAGAGAGAGAGAGATTTATTATTATCATCATTATTTTAATTTGTATTTTTGTATTATTATTATATACTGTATATATATATTTATATATATATTTTTTTGGTAAAAACATTTATATTTAATTTCTTCTAATTTCTTTTTTCCTTTTTATTGTATCTTATTTTTGTATTTTTATATTTTTGTATTTTTTATATATTTTCTTTTTACTTTTACTGTATATATTTAGTTCTTTATAAGTATACTTTTTATTTACCACTCGCTTTGGCAATGTAAATGTACGTTTCCCATGCCAATAAAGCTCTTTAAATTGAAATTGAAATTGAGAGAGAGAGAGAGAGAGAGAGAGAGAGAAAGATACAGAGATAGAGAGAGAGACAGCAACAGAGAGAGAGAGAGATAAAGATACAGATATACAGAGATAAAGAGAGAGAGAGACAGCAATATAGAGAAAGGGAGAGAGAGAGATAGAAAGAGTGAGGGAAAGAGCGAGAGAGAGAAAGATAGAGAGAGAGAGAGAGAGAGAGAGAGAGAGAGAGAGAGAGAGACAGCAACAGAGAGCGAGAGACAGACAGAGATATAAATAGAGAGAGAGAGAGATAGAGAGAGAGACAGCGAGAGAGAGAGAGAGAGAGAGAGAGAGAGAAAGAGAAAGTAGAGAGAGAGGAGAGGAGGGGGGGGGGGTTGTCTCTCTCCCGTCTCCCATTCAAAGGCAGTTAGCTAGCTGCCTCTTTGACGTGGCCGTCGTTAGCCGGTACACAGTGAGAAGTGTTTTACAAAAAATCAACTTGCAATGAATCACTTGCGTTGGCGCGGCAACCAGGGGGCCCAAACGTGGAGCAGCGTGGAGGGAGGAGGGGGGAGAGGAGGAGGCGGGTGGGGGGGGCGTTACTTTTGCTTTTAAGTGCTTGATCAGAAATGTATTTATGAAGTGCCGCTGTCTTCACCGGGT
>PIJE02001253.1:128479-133479 GCA_002895965.2 Coryphaenoides rupestris | reverse complement strand
AAAACAAAAACAAAAGCGTGATCAATAAGTCTTGCATATTGCAAATGCCCTAAATGTAAAACTCAATAGGCGCGGTGACGTAGCGCTTAAATCTCAATTTGTACTCTATTCCCTGGATCAATTGAGCCATCCATACACTGGGTGGGGGTGGGGGGGAGGCACCTGATGGGGGAGGAGGGGGGAGTCGGAAGGTCAGGGGACGCCATGCACACACCTACACTCACACACACACACGCACATCAATGTACAGAAACTGTTGGCGGTATTGTACACATGTGCAAAATGCACACACACACACATCAATTGTAGTGTATTTTGTTGTGTACACACACACACACACACACACACACACACACACATTTAATTAACTGCGCATACGCATGCCCTTACCCTGGGCAGGGGGGAGCAGGGCTGCGCCGGAGGGAGGGGTGAGGAGAGGGGTGAGGCGAGGGCGTCCGATAATGAACTTGTGCCTTCGATTGCGCGATTTGATTTCCTATCAGCCCGCCTGCTGTACGATACCCAATCAGCGATACTTTCCCACATGCGGCTCTGTAGCGGCGCCGCACACACCGCCGCCTTACGGACACAAGAGCGGGAAATAAAACTAGCAAACACACATTCACCCCGGGCGGTAGAAGAGTATTCCTCAACATGTACTTGTACACATATAGACCAAATATAGCGGTGGCTCTATGCAGTACATACTATGAATTCAACAATAATACAATACAAAGAACAATACGAACACAGTTAGAAAATAAACAAGCTAACTAAAATCAAACTAAAAGCTTCACATTTGTTTTTATGATGTTAATTGGGTGTCAATATCTCCCGGCGACTCCTGAAACGCAAACACGTTTTTGTGTGGAAAAGGAGACGAAGATGAAGAAGGGTGTTACGCTCTGAGACAAAACAGGAGAGTATCTGGGAGACAGCGCAGCTAAACAATAAAACAATATGGTAAACACATTGCTTAAATTCAGGGAGGGTGGGGTCGGTGGCGGGGTTCACATCGATGGGAGTTCCTGCCTTGTGTTGCTCTACCTGTGTGTGTGTGTGTGTGTTTGGTGTCCGTGTGTTGTTGTGTGTACCGTGTGTGTGTGTTTGGACTGTCCGGTCGTTCGGTCTCTGACCTGGCGACCGCGCGGCGGTGTGCAGTGTTTTGTATGATGGACGCTGGCAGCGTGCGTGGTGTGTGTGGTGTGTGTGTGTGCGTTTGTTAACATGGTTGTCGAAGAGGTAAATTTAAGGCTGTCAGAGTGGTTTGTCGTTTATGACTTGGATTTAGCGTTGGGGTGAGGGGGTGCGGGGGGGTGGGGGTTGTAGTGTCAGTGTGTTACTGTGTGTTGGGTGTCTGTGCACTGGCAAGGTGTGTGTGTGTGTGTGTGTGTGTGTGTTTTGTGTGTGTGTGTGTGTGTGTGTGTGTGGTGTGTGTGTGGTGTATGTGTGTGTGTGTGTGTGTGTGTGTGTGTGTGTGTGTGTGTGTGAGTGTTTGTGTGTGTGTGTGTGTGTGTGTGTGGTGTGTGTGTGTGTGTGCCCTTGTCTGTCTGAGTGTGTTGTGACATCAGGTTCTTTTGAAGTCTTTCTTCATTACATCTCCCTCCTCCCTCCCTGTCACCTTTCTCTCGCTCCTACCTCCTTCCCTCCCTCCCTCGCTCCCTCCCTCCCTCCCCCCTGCAACATCTCTCATTGTCTCCTGCTCCTTTAAGGAGGCGACACCTCTCTGGATATCGTACCAGAGAAACATAAGGAATGCAGACGGAGAGAGGAGTGAATATATATATATATGTATATTTATATATATACTGTATATGTATGTGTATAACTGTATATATAAATATCTACTCATAAGAGTTCCACAAAACCCATGTTTCCTGAAGCAATGGCAAATGCCCTGCCCCCTCTCCTCCTCTCCCCTCCCCCCCACCCCTCCTTTTGCACCTCGGTGGCGGCGGCGGCGGGCCCCTCTGTGATTGACTACCTGGCAGCGAGAGAGAGAGAGTACACTGAATTATCTGCGCCCGCATTTGCATATTGGTGCAATTAATTCCGGGGGTTAATTAGCTGCAGTGGAGCGGGCTGCCCTGCGAGACCACGCTTCCCCGTCAATGACTCTCGCGCGCTCTCGTTTTTATTCCCAATTTATTCATTTTTTGTGGTTTTTTTTTACTATCCGTGTGTGACGACTGTGTGTGTGCATGCGTGTGTGTGTGTGTGTGTGTGTACATGTACGTGTGGCTGTGTGAGAGTGTGCATATGTATGTAAGTGCATTCTTGCAAGTGTGTGTGTGCGTGTGTGTGTGTGTGTGAGGGAGATAGAAGCAAGAGACTCAGACACACAGATAGAGAGAGGCAAGAGGCGCAAAGAGAAACGGCGAGAGAGAGAGAGGGAGAGGAAGAGGGGGGAGAGAGAGAGAGAGAGTATTTGTGTGTCTGCCAGTTCTGTCAAATTGTGTTCCCTACAGCACACCTGTTGCCAGCATCCCTCAAACATCACTGTCACAGGACAGCTGAGGGTGTGTGTGTGTGTGTGTGTGTGTGTGTGTGTGTGTGTGTGTGTGTGTGCGTGCGAGTGTGGGGTACTCAAACCTCTGCAACACACTAATAATTTATATCGCCATTAAGCAGTCTGAAAATGCCACCTGAATGTGCACAAACGTGTCGCTCCTGTAAGTCATTACAAAAAAAAGAAAAGAAAAAAACTACTAATAAATAAAAACAAAAATAAATAAAATGTCATTCTAGAAGTGAAGGCTGAGTAGAGCATCTCCCAACATGACGGCCACCACCAGAGTACACGACCCCCGACAACAACACTAGCTTGGTGTCCGGCAGGCGCGCAGGAGAAACCCAGGAGTCCTTCAGAACGTCTCCAAGAGAGAGAAGGTCTTGAGGCGGTTGTGGGCCGCCACTGCATATATCGTACGCTTTATCTATTCATTATTATTATTCATTCATTTATTTATTAGCTAATTTCCGTATAATCATCAAAACCAAGAAAACAACCCTCCAAACGTCCACAACACACCAGCAAACATACAAACAGACATAAGATAGATAAAACGAGCAAATCAGAACGCAAAACATTTACAACAGGAGCTCAAGTACAGTACACAACTCTTGACTAGCTGATGTCATGATTACAGTTCTGGTCAAATTTTTGCCAGGACTTGACTATTGTAGAGAACATCCTATTTCCCAATTTTTAATTCTTTGGTAATGAGAGCCAGCGGGGTCAGGCCGGCGTCGCACCGGGTTCCCCTCAGACCGCTGTTCAGACCGGGTTCAAGCCGATTCGGGGCCAGCGGCACTCTGGCTCCGTTTCAAACGGCAATAACCAGCCTCCGTGTGAGATAGCGAAGTTCGAGCGAGCGAGCGAGAAAATGACAAAAAGAACAAGCGATCGAGAAAAAACCCCAAAAACAGAAAATAAGTGAATTGGAACGACCATCATGTGGTCAGCGTCTTCTCCAGAGGTGGAGAGCTGATGCATTCATTTGCATGTGGACACTAAGTGTGTGCCCCGTTCCCCGCGACCAAAAACCACCACACAATCTAATAATCTCTCCATCTCTCTCTCTCTCTCTCCCTCTCCCCCTCTCTCTATCACTTTATCTCCCTCTCACTTTCTCTCTCCCCCCCGTCAGCCTGCCCAGCCTCCTCAGGCCCCCACACACAGCCACCTGCAGCCTCCTCATCATTAGCCCGTTTAATGTTGTGATCAGTGTGGAACAGGATTGTTTTCATTTGGCCTAATGATTAAATATTAAATAGGCAATGTCCGTAATTACATGTTTGGTCCTAGCACTGAGGCAATTACCGTTACTTACTTTGTGTGCGCACGTGTGTGAGTGTGTGTGTGCGTGCGTGTGCCTCCGTGTTTGTGAGCAAACTATTAAAGTGCACACTTCTGCAACACATGTTTGCAATTGCATTCTAATCAATGTCTAGGATTTCACGCCTTGATCTTCTTTTCCTCTTGTGTTCCCCCCCCTCTCTCCCTCTCTCTCTCTCTGTGTCTCCCTCTCCCCTTCTACTTCTCCCTCTCCATTCCTCCCCCTCTCTCTCTCCTTCTGAGGGCTGGAGTTGGGGAGCAGAAGTTAGCTATCAGCTGTCAGCGGGCTGATGGATCTGGTAAGAGCCAGCGTCGGGAAGGTATGGAGCAAATTAGCAGCAGAGATGGGAAAATAATGACTGTGGCATTGTGGGTAATTAGCAGGTATAGTACCTATGGAGAGGTGGGAATATAATGATGTGAGGAGGAGACGAGGGGAGCGAGCGAGAGAGACGGTGAAGGAGCCGTCGTGCGCGTGTGTGTGTGCATGCGTGTGTGTTTGTGTGAGTGGGTGTGTGCACATGTGTGTGTTTGTGTGTATGTGTGTGTGTGTGTGTGTCTGCATGTGTGTGAGTGTGTGTGAGTTTGTGTGTGTGTGTGTGTGTGTGTGTGGGTTTGGTAGTGCCGCGCATCATGTGTGTGGAGGTGTGTGTGCGTGGTGTTTGTGCGAGTGTAGTTCGTTTGTCCTGCACATGTGCACGCGTGTGTGCGGTCTAGCGCGTGACAGTGATGTGTGTGGTGGAGTTTTGTGTGTTCAGGTGTGCGTTTGGTCTGTCGCATGGTGCACCTGTGTGTTGTGTGTTCTGCAAGCTTGTGTGTCGTGTGTGTGCTGTCTGTCCACGTGTGTTGAGTGTGTTGTCACGACACACCTGTGCCCTGCATACGTGTGCAATGTGTGTGTTGTGGTGTGTGGCTCCTGGTTACGTGTTAGCTGTTCTGAGCAGGGATTCGGACAGGAGCCAGAGAGGTGGATAGCCTAAAAGGAAAACAAAAAGGAAAAAAGGGAAAACAGGCGCAAAACCAAACACGAACCCCTGGCCACGTAAACCGCCGGGAGCAGGATCGCCGCCGCAACACCGTATACGATAAACCAGGCGTGACCTTGAGGGGGCGGGGTCAGCCGGGGCCAGCTCCGACAATATTTGCCCACCGGGCGGCATTG
>PIJE02001253.1:117617-125842 GCA_002895965.2 Coryphaenoides rupestris | reverse complement strand
TCTCTCTATCTCTCAATTACTCTCACTATCAGGCGACGTCCAGTACAATCCACACACACACACACACACACACACACACACCACACACACACACACACACACACACACACACACACACACACACACACACACACACACACACACACACACACACACACACACACACACACAGCGGTCTCAGCAGCGGTCAAAATGCAGAAGCTCTCTCAGGCTACAAGGCAAAGCAGCCTGTGTTGGCGCAAGTTAATAATTACACAATATGCACACACACACACACACACACACACACACACACACACACACACTAGACAACAGCTCCAAACATCACCGTGCATCGAGTCCTGCGGTCACATGCACACACAACAGGAAGTACGGAAGCAAACACACACACACACACATGTACTCCATGTCCAGCTGGCATATGTCTCTTGCTATGCTAAGCTAGCAGACCCAGCAGGTAGAAAGTGCCCCAGGTCTGTGGTATTGACCGAGTTCAGAGGTTAATCGAGCGCCCCCTTCCTATCACTGGACATGGCAAGCCTCGCTATCTGCTATGACCGGGGGTCAAAGGTCAATTAAAACATGTCTATATAATTGCCCCAGGACACGGACCGGGGAGAGGAGGTGAAGGTGATGCAGACACGAGAAGACCCCGGGAAAGCTGTGGAACAACAGGGTGTGTGTGTGTGTGTGTGTGTGTGTGTGTGTGTGTGTGTGCATGTGTGTGTGTGTGTGTGGGGGGGGGGTGGTTGTGTGTGTCTGTGTGTGTATGTGTGTGATTGTTAAATGTCAGTTTAACACATAGTTCGAATGTTTTTGTAAGGGGTATGAGAGAGAGAGAGAGAGAGAGAGAGAGAGAGAGAGAGAGAGATAATAAGAGCGAAAGAGAGAGAGACAGAGAGAGAGAAACAGAGAGAGATAGAGACTCACACACACACACACACACACACACACACACACACACACACACACACACACACACACACACACACACACACACACACACACACAGACACACAGACAGAGAGACAGAGACGGAGAAAGAGAGACCGAGGCACAGAAAGAGTGAGAAAGCGAGCAAGAGAGAGAGACAGAGAAAACAGTTGCATGCATGCATGTACTGTATGTGGACCCACAGGGACTCCTTGTGCTCCAATCTGGGCATGAGGTAAAACAGGACTTCCAGGACACACACACACACACACACACACACACACACACACACACACACACACACACACACACACACACACACACACACACACACACACACACACACACACACACACACACACACACACACACACACACACACACACGCACACACACATTTCAGAGCCACCCTGGTGGGCCCCAGCTGCGGAGAGGGCCGGGTTCCTAAATTATGGATGTTCCCTTACGTCGTAGGAAGCGCGCTCCGTGCACGAGCCAACGACACTAACATTAATATGATACCTAGCCTCGTTCCCACATGGATACCTGGGAAGAAAGCGAGGGAAAAAAAGGGAAAGAAACAGCCCGCCAGGCCCGCGCAATCCCAGAGACAAATTGAAGGTTACCGTAATGTGAAACATGTCTCGATGGATCGCCTAAAGCTGGCGGGGGAAACTTCACAGAGGGGGAAGAAAAGGAGTCTGATACACGAGTTGAGCGGCTGTGAAGAGAGGCTGCCGGAAAACGGTGCCAAGAGGAAGGAAAAATAAATGTAAAAAAAAAAACCTCTCGTTCGCTCGCACTCACTCCCTCCCTCACACTGACTCACTCCCTCACTGACTCACTCGGTGCGGCGTCTTCAGCGATGGCCATTTGAATGACACTCCGCACCAGATTGGACGCTCCTTTCGATGTGACGGGAAGGAGAATTGACTGATAAGCACCGACGAAGACGAAGACGAAGGAGAAGAAGAAGAAGAAGAAAAACTTAACAACACAGAAGTTGTTTTATTTATATCCAGAACGTCGTAGCGCCATCATGGCCAAAAAAGAAAAAAGAAAAGCATGGATCACACTTTGATATTGTGCTATTCTGATGTGAGACGCTAAACAGCTCAAGGACTCGCTGAGACACAAATCACACACATTTAAAAGTGTTTTGCCTTTTTAGAAACGTGAGATTGTTGACGACGGAAAAAAAACGGCAGCCGTGATGACGATGATAGCGGGATAAAACATTTATTAAATCATGGTTATGATCTACATGACGACTGGAAGCTGAAATGTGGTTTTATTATATGTATGCCAGGACATTGGCACACATGTGCTGACGAAAGATGCTCGCAAGATCATATTGCCCCCAAAGCAGCCAATGCATTACCATCGCGCAGCGTATCAATATATCCAACACCCGCTCCGTTGTGGGGTTTCTTTGGCAAATAAAATAATTGCAACGGGAACGCAACGGGATACTGTGACAGGCATCTGGAAACAGAGACGACATAATATACAAGGATATACTATCATTAGGAGTGTATAGCTCCCGGTCTTGCCCCGGCCCTCTCCATTTCTTACGTTGTTAATAATAATAATAATAAAATACCAAATGTGAAACTTATGGAGCGCTCAATCTTGCTTCCATTTTCTCTCCCGTTTTGTTTCCTCTTCCTCAACTCATCCTTCTCCTCCTCCTCCTCCTCCTCAATCTCCTCGCAGGTTTTCCCCTGCGCCCTGCGAGGCCTTGCTGGTCTAATCCCAGCCAGCCAGCCTTGGGTGAACTCTCTGGAAGCTTCTTAAGCCCATGAATGCGGCTTTTGTTCGGGCCATTCCTCCGCTTGGCTGACAGAAAATAGCTAACTGGATTACCGCTAAAATTCAGAGTAAAGTGAACTCCCAAACTTCTATACCAAGCAAAGTGCTAAGAAAGACCGCCCTCGCCCTCGCCCTCGCCCGTCCCCCCTCCCCTCCATCCTCCCGATACCACAACGCAGACCTCCGCTCATGACCCCCACCTCCCCCATCATCTACCTCCCCCCTCTCTCTCTCTCTCTCTCACCTCCCTCCCTCCCTCCTCGGGCCTCTTTCTTCCTCTGCCCTCCCCGCTGACATGGGCCCTAAACACGGCCCAGTGCGCTGTGATGTGAGGGAGGAGGAGGAAGGAGGAGGAGGAGGAGGAGGAGGCGGAGGAGGAGGAGGGGATTAGACAGGGTTGAGAGGTTGCACACTATGAACCCGGGGGCTAAAAAGTAAGAATCCTAAAGGCAGTTAAGAGCTTATTAATGTGTGTATGGAAGCGTATTAATCAACTCAACTCTATCTGGAAGCCTCTGTGTGTTGCTGTGTGTGTGTGTGTGTGTGTGTGTGTGGTGTGTGTTCGTGTGTGTGTGTGTGTGTGTGCGTGTGCATGTGTGTGAGTGAGTGTGTGTGTGCCTAAGTGTCTCGGTGCAGGTGGTCCTGCAACTCCCAGAATGGGAGGTGTAGCTTTTAAGTTGGAATGGGTGGAGGGGGGGGGTGGTGGGTGAGTGTGTGTGTGTGTGTGTGTGTGTGTATGTGTGTGTGTGGGGGGGGGGGGGGGGCTCTAAAATAGATGAAAACAGCGTGCTGCTAAAGACGGGCTGATTTGATCGCCCGCCCACCCAGACCAAGAGGGCCTACGGAGAGAGAGACACACACACGCACACACACACGCACACACACACACACAGAACAACTAGTAGATAATGTGTGTGTGTGTGTGTGTGTGTGTGTGATAGCTCACTCTCGAGAGCAGAAAGGGGAGGAGCAAATGAGAGAATGAATACCAGCAGAGAAGTGGGCGTGGCCGACAGAGCGGGGAGGTTAAACACACTAACATCCTGCTGACTGGCAGGGGCAAAGGTCAGAGTTCAGGGGGGCACATATCTCCTTTCAAAACTTCTGGATCAACAATGACCACAACATCACAAAATAGCAAAGATAGGAATAAAAACGTAAACAAGATTCTAATGTCTTATTAAAAAGAGAAAGAAAAGATAAAGACGGGCTGATTTGATCGCCCGCCCACCCAGACCAAGAGGGCCTACGGAGAGAGAGACACACACACGCACACGCACACACACACACACAGAACAACTAGTAGATAATGTGTGTGTGTGTGTGTGTGTGTGTGTGATAGCTCACTCTCGAGAGCAGAAAGGGGAGGAGCAAATGAGAGAATGAATACCAGCAGAGAAGTGGGCGTGGCCGACAGAGCGGGGAGGTTAAACACACTAACATCCTGCTGACTGGCAGGGGCAAAGGTCAGAGTTCAGGGGGGCACATATCTCCTTTCAAAACTTCTGGATCAACAATGACCACAACATCACAAAATAGCAAAGATAGGAATAAAAACGTAAACAAGATTCTAACGTCTTATTAAAAAGAGAAGGAAAACAAAAATACAGTACATATGTGAAATCGTGTCGCGTCATGTGACCGACGGCGCTGAATTGCATCCGGTGGACGTGTGTGAATGGAATCTGTAGCTAAACACAGAGCTACAGTACGTACTAGCTAGCTACCGGCTAACCCAGCACCGGTGTTGATCAGATGCCCTTGTACCTGAACACCGTGAGCTCTTCTTGCCATGAATTATGCAGCCAGCGGTGAGATGGAGAACTCACATCACATCAGCTGTCAGTGGGGGTGGGGGGGGGGGGGGGTGGAGCCTATAGACCACACAAACCCTCTCACATACACAGGCTGGGGGGGGCGTGGGGCGGGACGTTTCCGATAGCAAGACACGGAAACGGGAAAGATGGTAAAGCGCCATAGAGTAAAAGAAGAGAGAGCGAGAAAATATTTTAGCGATTCTTTTCATATTCTTTTTTTTTTGTGGTTCTTTATATTGCCTTGTTGATATGAGTATTTGTTTATATGGCCTCGCTGTTTACATGCTTATTTGTTTAGATTTTTCATTCCTTCTGCTTCTTTTTGCTGTAAATACTGTAAAGATACAGTATACCCTGATCCTCCAATTCGTGTTATTTGTATTGTATTGTTCTTTTGCACATTCCGCTGGACATCAACACTTCATTTCACTGCACATCCTGTATGTGTATGTGACGATTACACTTCTTGAATCTTCAATCTTGAATTTATATGAAAAGTGGAAGTCAGTGTAACTCGTCAGTGAGTAATATAGATATGGCAGTAAAAAAAATATGAGGCAAAGTGTTAGATTATGTCCATGTTTGAACATGGTTCATTAAGAGAAAATGATAAATTTTATGCATACGATGCATGCATATTTGGTGGCCATGATATATACTGTATATATATACTGTATATATATATATATCATGCCCACCAAATACGCATGTGTGGTGTTGACAGCTCACACACTGTAGCTTGTTAGTCCCACAGCGACCAAAACCTCAGTCAGAAGTATTCTGACATATTTAACAAATGCACACACGCACACACCACCACACACACACACACACACGCACACACCACGCAACGAATAGCACATACGCCGACTCTCTCCCCTAGTAGTTAAAACGGAGAGAGAACGGAAGTCTGCCTCCTCCTCCTCCTCCTCCTCCTCGCGGACGGGAACCACAGAACACGCGTGTTGAAAGCTGCCCAGGGCCGCTGTAGGCAACCGAGACCCAGGGACGACCGTCTACGTCTGGTAAAATAGTCCATTTAGACGTAAGTGAAGGGCGAAAAAAAAACCCCAAAGAAAAGAAGCACGTTTATGTAGAGCGGGGACGTGTCCGTTCTCATTTCTCATCACCCTGGCCATATTTATTTAGGTAATAGAGATATATTTATGCAAAGGGGATCCTTTCCATTGTTTGACCGCATGGCAAACTACTGGCACAGCTACTGGCCTCCCGCGTGTGTGTGTGTGTGGCTGTGTGTGCGTGTGTGGTGGTGGTTGTGGTTATGTGTGTGTGGTTGTGTGTGTGGTTGTGTGTGTGTGTGTGTGTGTGTGGTTGTGTGGTTGTGTGTGTGCGTGTTGTGTGTGTGTGGTTGTGTGTGTGTGTGTGTGTGTGTGTGTGGTCAGTGCAGAATGATAAGAAAACGACGGCACTGCAGTGTGTGTTTACAGAGTGTGTGTGCGGAGGTAGATAATAATCCCAGCGGTCAACAAGAGTGGAGGGCCGGGGCTGCCCTGACCGGAGAGAGAGAGAGAGAGAGGGAGAGAGAGAGAGAGAGAGAGAGAGAGAGAGAGAAAGGGAGAGAGAGAGAGAGAGAGAGCGGGAGGGAGGGAAAGAGAGAGAGAGAGGACAGCCATGTGGTTAACACTTGCCCAGTGAGAGCCTACTGGAGTGCGGCCAACCTCTTCACACACTGCCTGACCACACAAGAGCCTCTCTCTTTCCCTCCCTCCATGCCTCCCCTCCCTCCCTGCCTACCTCCCTCCCTAGCTCCCTTGTTACCTAGAGTAGCCCCCGTCCTCTCCTTGTATCCTCAGCGATTCTCTCCCTCCCCCCCAGTTTCCTTTCGCCAAAAAGCACAAAATCTCTCCGATCTCACAGACCTACGTAGCCGTCTCCCCTCTCTCCCTCTCTCTTTCTCTGGATCTCTCTCTCTCTTACTATCCATCTCTTTATGTGTATCTATCTCTGTCTCTGCTTCTCTCTCTCTTTCTCTCTCTCTCTCTCTCTCTCTCTCTCTCTCTCTCTCTCTCTCTCTCCTCTCTCTCTCTCTCTCTCTCTCTCTGTCTCTTCTCTGTCTGTCTCTCTCTCTCTCTCTCTGTGTCTCTGTCTGTCTCTCTCTTTCTTGCTCCTTTTCATCCCCAACCGCTGTTCTGGAGCGACACCCCAGCGCCACGCTTCACCCCCCGACCCCCCATTTCAGTGGGATCCACAACCATCGCCCCACCCCACCCCACTGCAACCCACTGCACCCCCACCACACCCCTGTCCCTCCCCCTCTTCCCCTCCCCTCCTCTCCCCTTCCCTCCCTCCCCGGTGACGCCCACGCACCCGTATAGGGATCTGCTCCGTCTCCTTCTCGCGCTGCGGGTTGCGGTACTTCTCGTACAGCTCCCGCTTCCGCTTGCCCTCCTTGTCCTCCTTGCGCTCCCGCTTCTCCGCCGGCTCGTCCGAGGGCTCCGGGGCGGCGGTGGCGGAGGAGGTGGAGGCGGAGGCGGAGGCGGAGGAGGTGGAGGAGGAGGCTGGTGGTGGCGGAGGAGGGGGAGACGGGTCGCCGGGCTTCTCCACCTCCAGGTGGTTCTCGTTGGGGTTGAGCACCAGCACGCCGTAGCCCTCCTGCTCCGTCGGTGGGGGAGATAGGGGAGAGAGGGGAGAGAGAGGGGGAGAGAGGGGGAGAAGAGAGGGGGAGAGGGGGAGAGAGAGGGGAGAGAGAGGGGGAGAGAGGGGAGAGAGGGGAGAGGAAGGGAGAAAGCGGGGAGGATTAGTCTGAGTCAGTCAAAAGCTTGATGAAACAGTCAGGATGAATATTTGTGTGCTTGCATGTGCCCCATTTGCAATGCGAATATAAAGATATATAGTGAATAAATGAAGAATAAATAAAGTAATAATAATCCGTAAAAAAAATATTAACAGTAGTATAGGTAAATGTTCAATACAATAATGTGTGATTTGTTAAAGATGTTTGGAAATAGGCAAAAAAGGTGACATGCTAGTAGTAGTAGCAGTATACGATGCTATAGCGCTTTTGTGTGTAGTATTAGAAGATATAATGGATAATGTGGATTTTTATTAGATTATTTTATTATTCTTTTCTTATATAATTGTGATTGCATGATGCATATGTTTATAATATGTACAACTATGCTTTTATGAAAAAGTTTACGATGAGCCTGCTATGGTGTTTTTTGATAGCTACGTTTCTTGCGTCCATTAGCCTAGGAAAACGCATGCCTTCGTTTTCATTTCACTCGCTCAGGTGGTGTGTGGAACATTACCAGGAGCACAAACAAAAAAAAACTAAACAGAAGAAACCAACCAAAAAAATTAAACAAATAACATAAAATAAGAACAACTGTGGGCGACTGCCAGTGCAATAGAAGCTCCTTTTGTGGCTCGCTGCGGGCTCAGCTAGAGGCTCCAGGTGGTTGCACGGGCGGCAAGGAAGCCCATGGGATGGAATTAAACCCAAACAAATAACGCCTACACAGAGCCTTTTAGAGAAACAATCCCATCCTGGGTCGATTACGTGGCCACTGAAAGAGGACAATTTCCCAGGGGGGGGAGGAGAGAGAGAGAGAAGAGGGAGAGAGGGGGGGAGATGAGAGGAGACGAGACGTGGATGTGTTTCACGTAGTTGTGAGACATGGTTAAGACTAGCGGGTGACT
>PIJE02001253.1:107617-115117 GCA_002895965.2 Coryphaenoides rupestris | reverse complement strand
CCGAGAGAGACAAGAGACAACACACACACACACAGATCCGAGAGAGACAAGACACACACACACAGAGCCGAGAGAGACAAGACACACACACAGGGCCGAGAGACAAGAGACACACACACAGCGCCAAGAGAGACAAGACACACACACAGGGCAGAGAGAGACAAGAGAGACACGCACGTAGACGAAAGTGACAAGAGAGACAAGACACACACACAGGGCAGAGAGAGACAAGAGACACACACAGAGCCGAGAGAAACAAAACACACACACACACACACAGAGTCGAGAGAGACAAGACACACACGCGGAGCCGAGAGAGACAAGACACACACATGGAGACAAGAGAGACAAGACACACACATGGAGACGAGAGAGACAAGACACACACATGGAGACGAGAGAGACCGAGATGGACGACGCCAGGAGGGGGACACAGAAGTTAAGATGTGGAAGCAGACTGGGCCTCTGCATCCTAGCTTTGTGCCACTGCCCACTGGTGGCTGCCTGGGAAAACAACCAATGACATCAGAGAGAACAAAGCACACAGATAAAGGAAGATCAAATAAATACAAAAGAAAAAGACCCACAAATAACAGAAATTAAATTAAAATACAAAATACTGAATACTAAATTAAATCCATGACAAGGCTCGGAGGGATCAGTTTATTAGCCAAACGTAGACAAGATAAACAAGGGGATGCGGACCACAAACAAATCACATCCCCTTTGTGATCACATCCATCTTTTGTTGTTGGCTGTAGATTCAAGAGGCCAAGAGTTAACACATTCACGCCTGCACCCGGACCGGCCGTGTATGTGTGTGTGTGTGTGTGTGTGTGTGTGTGTAGATGCTCCTGTGTTGTGTGTCGACCTTAGCATCTTTAGGTTTAACCCCCTCGGAGATCAGGAGTAACCTTCCCGGCGTTAAGCATGCTAAATCGCTAACCTCGAGTTGCACCGGCTTCCTAGTCCTTTAGCATCCCCATGCTAACCCCCTGGTGCCCTATAGCCTACATGCGCCCCCCCCCCCCCCCCCAATCTCTTTTCTTTCTTCGAGCGGTGGCGGACGTAGCTACCCGTGCTAACAGTTGCTAATAGTGCTAACCCTCTCAGCTGTCCAGTCACCCAGAAGGACATCGCTGTAAGAGTGGTGGCGGTGTCTGGGCTCCCCAACACGGTGGCTGGGGAGCGACGGGGCTGTGCACGGGGGTTCAGCTCCACGTCGGAAACCATCATTTATCGGAACACTGAGAGGTCTCTCTCTCTGTGTGTGTGTGTGTGTGTGTGTGTGTGTGTGTGTGTGTGTGTGTGTGTGTGTGTGTGTGTGTGTGTGTCGTGTGTGTCTGTGTGTCGTGTGTGTCAGAACAAACGCTGTTCTCCCGTCCGTCTAGACACTTCCTACATCGCTTCTCGGACTGAATGATGTGCCTCCGTGACAAGTAGTCACATTTGCATTAATATTTTTTTTTGCTAAATTGTGCTTCTTGACTCGCGTGGGTGCATTTGCTTGGATTTAATTTCGTATGATTTTACTGCTGTTCATTGTGAGATAAATAAATAAATGAATAAATAAATAAATGATTGCTTAAGCATTTTTTTTTTACTCATACATTCAATCCACACTGTATGAAATGGAATATAATGAAGGGCGCGAAAAAAAATAACAATCTTTTTACCTTGACACAATTTAGCTCATTGTCGCAAATCTCATAACCGGAGCCTTTGTGCCATTTTTTTTTTTCCCCCCCGCCCGTTTTTTTTTTCCTGCGCGCCCCGCTAGCGCTAGGTCACTCTACCTTTGTGTGTCGCGCACGCTAACTCGCTAACTGTGAAGTCTCCCTCTCTCCCACACACACACACCAGCAGCCGTCATCAGTGGCGGCGGCGGCGGTGGGCGAGCGCAGGCGATTTCGCCATTGTAGCCGCCGTAGCTGTCAAAACGGGAATCCCAGAGACACACACACACACACACACACACACACATATACACACATACACGTTCGCCGGCTCTGAGGTCACCCTGCCTTTATGATGCGGGCTAAATCTCTCTCTCTCGCTCTCTTTCTCTCTCTCTCTGTCCCCTCACTCACATCACACCACACACACATCTCCAACAACCGGGTCACTTTGCCTTTGTCTCGTACATACACACACACACACACACACACACACACACACACACACACACACACACACACACACACACACACACACACACACACACACACGCAGGTCTGAGACAAAACGGTGCGCAGACAGACAGACACACAAACAGACACACAGAACCGTGTTAGCGTTGGGTCAGCCCTGTTCTTTTCCGCGGCGGTGTGAGGGCTAAGTCTCCTCTTCCCATGCCCCCGGCCGTGCCCTGGGTGCCCCTGGGTGCCACCGCCACATTGAGCCGCCCGCCCCCGAGGGTCGCCACCGGTCAAGGAGGGGTCCGAGGTGGACCCCCGCGACCCCCCCCCCCCGCCCCCCCCTCAAACCCCCGCCTCGGACGCTCCTTAGCGCGCTCTTTGTGCGCCTGTCCCGCGGGTTAGACGACACAACAATGGCGGCCGCTGCTAGGGGACGACCGGCGGCGGTTGTCACTGTTTCCGCGGCGACGAGATTTCCCCCGCCCCCCCCGACGGACAGCTGAACACACGCCGTGAGCGATGCTAACACGCGGTCACATGTTTATAAGGATCGCGGTGCGCGTGAATTCAATACACCGTCGCTATATAACAAAAATACGCGAGCCGATACATTTTGACATACATTATATCCTTCGAGGGCGCGTGTGTGTGTTTCTGTGTGTGTGTGTGTGTGTGTGTGTGTGTGTGTGTGTGTGTATGCGAGTGTACGCTCGCGTACGCCGGTGCTAGCGTGTGTGAGACCATCACCGAGTTTGTGTGTGTGTGTGTGTGTGCCTGCGTGCATGCGCCTGTGTGTGTGTGTGGGTGTGTGTGTGTATGTGTGTGTGTGTCCGCGTAGCATGCACACTCGAGCGCTCAAAAGGGCGGTGAGTAAATAAGATGTCCCCCTTTAAGACAGCGGAGAAGAGAGCCTCTATTTTTCTTTTCAATTTTTTTTGGTCCTACAGCGACGGTGGCGACGGTGGTGGCGGCGTAATGAAATGAAATGCATCTAATGCGGCCAGAGAGAGTGAGAGAGAGGGAGAGAGAGGGAGAGAGAGGGAGAGAAAGGGAGAGGGTGTTTCATCTGTGTGCGTTGAGGCTTTGATGTGAGAGCTCTCGGGTGGCGTGTGTGTGTGTGTGTGTGTGTGTGTGTGTGTGTGTGTGTGTGTGTGTGTGTGCGCACGCGGAGTTCTGGGGACGCGGGCGAAAAAGGGGACGGCCACTTGACAGGTACAAAACACTCCTGATTGCGGTCACGGGGCGCATGCGGGCGCGGGGAAAGTGGACGCAGGGTGTGAATTATGGGGCTCGGACCACCCCCACACCCACCCACACCCACCCTCAACCACCCCCCCTAGATGTGACGAGGGCCCTCCTGTTGGATGGGACGGGGGGTTAAACTAAACCGGATTTCAAATATAGTATATACTCAATAGTATTGCGATAGGCATGTCTTGCTCTGTGTCAGACTATTGCACATAACAATGCAATATGTGCGACCATTTTTCGTCGCCGAGACATCACCTCGCGCAGTTGGCGTTTGTCACTTAACCCCTAGGAGGCGCAATCGCGAGCGGGTCCTTGTCATTTGATTGATCTAACCGGTGACCCCCGACCCCAACAACCTCACCCTTTAAATGATCGGTGCCCAGGCCCACGCTGCAAGATAGTGTGACGTTACTACAACACCCTGCATGTCTAAAAAACAAAATCAACTCAAACTGTAGAATTGTATGGTTTGGAGAACAAAAACTCCCAAAAATGACAATAATAACAAAGCATACTACTCAGATATGCTTCACTAACGTGACAAATGTAAATGTTATTTCTGCAAATGTTTCATCAATGGGCTCTGCAATAAATAAATAAATTTTGAGCCGAATTGATGACGATTACACATCTGTATCTTGCGTAATTAGCATAGCACACTGCACAATATTTATTCTATGGCTGTGTTACTTCCTGCAATCTGATCGGCTCCAGTGTGGTCCGGATATCGTGTATCCAGGACCGGCATTCTGTAAATTTCCGTACGGACCGGAAACTGTGACTTTGTTGCAGCTTTGGCGCGGAAAAAAGGCACAAAATAAACTTGGAGAGTTTATAAATTATTTCACAGCACGCTCTTCCGGTGAAAGTGGGCAGTGAAAAATAGAACTGCTCTATAAAGAAAAATTAACCATATAATAAAACACTTATGAACCTCCCTTGCTCGTAGTTAGTAGTTAATATATATATATATATTTTTTTATGTTTTTGGTGTTCCACATTAATGGGGAATTGAGACTCCCCTCCCCTGAATGTCACCATATAATTCCCACACCCTGAGAGGATGGGATATTATACACACACACACACACACACACGTACCAAGGAGACAATGAAGACGAAGATGAAGAAGAAGGAGACACAAAAAGGAGCATCTCAACACACTCAATCGCATTGTTGTGTGTATGTGTGCGTGTGTGTGTGTGTGTGCGTGCGTGTGCGTATGTGTGTGCGTGTCTGCGCGCGTGTGCGTGCCACGGCCGGCTGTCTCAGGACTCAGCGTGGAGCCTTCACGTGATATCGGCCAATATTGGCTAACAGCCTTTTGTGGTTAGCTTACTTTATGAGTTTTCTTCCGTCGAGTGGGGGAGGGAGTGGGGGAGTAAGATGGAGGGTGGGGCGGAGGGTGGAGGGTGGAGGGTGGAGGGAGGGAATCAGGGAAACCCACGATCCTAATTTCGACGGTCACCCGGCTACACTTCCTTGTTTCTCTCTCTCTCTCGCTAACACGTGGCTGCTGATTGGCCAGCGTAGGTGTGAATGACAAGGGGGGCGGGAGAGGGTCACTCGAGATGATTGAGCCAATCAGAGGCAGGGAGAGGAGAGGGGGGGAGGGGCTTCTGCCTTCTGCTGCCGCCGCCGCCGCCGCAGAGGGTGGGATGAGAGGCAGGCACCGCGCGATGGCCAATCGGGAATAAAAGTTGGCGAACACACACACACACACACACAACGTGGAAACCATTTTGTCGCAAATCGCGCATTTCTTCAATTGTCTAATCACGGTCAAATTTGAAAATAGAAGAAAGAGCATATTATAATAATAATAGTAATAATCACAGACGGGAATCAACAACCTCAGTGGGGAACGTTTATGTTGACGTTATTTTGGTCTTTCTGTAGATGAGGTATGAATGAGTCAGGTTACACACACACATAGACATTTCACACACACACACACACATACATACATTCGAGTTACACACACACACACACACACACACACACACACACACACACACACACACACACCACAGCACACACACACACACATACACACATACACGCACACGCACACACACATACTGTAATAACAAACAGAACCACTCTTTGTATCTCTCTCTCTCTCCCCCCTCACACTCTCCCCCTCTGTCAGGGCCACCCTGCTCTGGGTGACCTTGTCTGTCTCCGTCTCTCCATGAGGTTTTTCTCCATGCAGGGCCCCCATTATCCACCCCCACCCCCCAGCCTCAGCCGCCACCTACCCACAACCATCGTCCATACACCAGCGCAGACTTCGCCACACACACATTTTGCTCTCCTCCCGGCCCCCCTGCCCCCCCCCCCCCCCCCCCCCGCCCTCCCCCATATCCCCTGAGGCTCAGATACCACACAGATCGCATAGTACTGTCAGATTAAGTCACGCCACACACACCCCCCCACTATTTTATTTTATTTTATTTTAACAGCAGCAGTACTGTGAGTCACACCCCCCACTACACACACACACACGCACACACACACACGTAGAGACACACACACACACACACACACACGTAGATTATGGCGACCTAATAATGTATACAGTGTGGTTCCTACACTACAACAGAGAGAGGGTGTGTGTCTGTATGTGTGTGTGTGTGTGTGTGTGTGTGTGTGTGTGTGTGTATGCGCGTGCGTGTGCGTACGTGCATGAGCGCGTGTGTGTATGCGTGCGTGCCTGTGTGTGCGCGTGTGTGTGTGCGCGCGCGTGTGTGTGTGCGCGTGCGGGGGCATGTGTGTGTGTGTGTGTGTGCGCACGCGCGTGCGTGTGCGTGTGCGTGTTTAGCTGAGAGCTAAGCAGACAGGGGGGGTCATCAGCCTGTCAGCACTAAATCAATCATCCACTTCAGAACTTGGCGGACGCGGGACCCGGGTGTTTACTGGTTTACTGGTAAAACGAACCGTTGTTTGCCAATCAACGCATACACACAACAACAATAACAACGAAAATATCCAGACGAATGCATTTAGAGCAAATAACACAGCAAACATTAAGATTCAAGATGGAACAATGGAATGCTTACTCCCTATTCACTCCCGCAGTATTCTTCTAAATGTACATTCTAAAAAAATTCGAAACAATAAGTAAAAGTAAGTACATAATAAGTACAATAAAAAAGTGACTGAGTTAGAGTAACAATACTACGGCTATAATAATTATATAATCATAAATAGTAAATATGAAAAGACAGGAAAAATACTAATGCTGCTAACGCCAAAAATTGAATACGAAAAATTCATCCAAATATAAAAAATCGGTTGACGATCGTTAGCGTGCCAGGGAATGTAATACGTACCCCTCTTTGCAGCCATCCCACGCCACCCCCACACCAGCCCATCTACCCACCCACCCCCCCCCCCCCCCCCCCCCAAATCACTCCCAGGCCATCGTTTGAAACAAAATTGGCCCAGCATTAGGTCGGGTAGTACCGGCTTTTAATTAAAGTCTCCTTAAAATTGCGATCGCTAAATGAAAACGTCGAGTTCAAAGGCTTCGGCGCTTGCTTGTTTGGTTTAGTTTAGTGTTGTGCTCCTTGGACTAATGCGAAAACTATTTTACGATACTATCCTACACTCCGGTGTTAAATAAGACCGTGATTAACTTCCTCTTGATCTCCTGACAAGCATACTGTGGTCGGGGGGGTTTGGGGGGGGGGGCTCTGACAGTGACCCCGACCCTGGCTCTCCTAATAGTTTTGGGGCTCATTAAGTTATTGTTTAAATGGAGCCTCCGAGACGCTGTGTGTGTGCTTCTGAGTGAGTTGAAAGCTGTACGGCGGTAAGGAGAGGAATCAAGCATGCACCACAGCCCACTTATCCATCCTACCTTTGTTTACTCTGTTTATCTACTTTTCTATTTAGCTCCCTTTATAGCTCTTATATATATATATATATATATATATATATATACAAAAATATATAGATATATATTGCTCTCACTCTCCATTCAGCACCTTCTCTCCCTGAAGTACTGCATGTGAACACACTTGTTAATGCACACACACACACACACACACACACGCTGCCACATCAGCTCTCAGCATGACACCTGCAGAGGAAGGCCCTGTTTGTG